>PVIH01000051.1:63091-304468 GCA_004025045.1 Sigmodon hispidus
GTATTAGCTCAACTATGTTCATAGCAGCATTATTTGTAATAGCAAGAACCTGGAAACAACCTAGATGTCCCTCAACTGAAGAATGGATTAACAAACTGTGGTACATCTACACAATGGAATACTACTCAGCAGTAAGAAAAAAATGATATCCTAAAATTCACAGGCAAATGGATGGATTTGGAGAATATCCTCCTGAGCAGGGTATCACAATCTCAGAAAGATAAGCAGGGGATGTACTCACTCATTAGTGGTCTCTAAACAAACAAACAAGAAAAAAGCCAAGCATGCCCAAGCAGCAAACCACAACCACTGAACAGCTTGGGATCTGAAACACCCTGGACTGACCCTTTGGATCCCACTCCAACTATAGGAACACCTGACTCACTCTTGAGGGAGGTTGGACAAAACTGGATTTGGCCAGGAGTGGAGACTGATCCAAGCATTATTGGGTCAGTGGGACCATAGGACTGTCTGCTCCCTGCCCAGGGAGGGGATGGGGAGTTGTGGAGTAGAAAAAATGACCAGATGTGGTGGGAGGGGGAAGGGACCTTGAATAAGGATATACAGGGATGAAAAAAAAAATTCAGAGGGAAAGCTGAACACAAAGTAAATATATGTGTAGCAATCTTATTTGTATTACCACCCTTGATAAGTCATGCTTAAGATTTTTATCTTCTTTATAGTTATTGTTAACTTATCAGCATTTTAAATTCATTTTACTGTTTTTCGTGATAAATACAAAATAAAGAAAATGGAATTACAAAAAACTGTTTTTCTTGATAAATACAAAATAAATAAAGAAAAAATGGAATTACAAAAAAAGAATGAATGAATTTAAAATGCTGATAAGTTAACAATAACTATAAAGAAGATAAAAATCATAAGCATGACTTATCAAGGGTGATAATGCAAATAAGATTGCTACACATATATTTACTTTGTGTTCAGCTTTCCCTCTGAATTTTTTTTTCCATCCCTGTATATCCTTATTCAAGGTCCCTTCCCCGTCCCACCACAACTGGTCATTTTTTCTACACCACAACTCCCCATCCCCTCCCTGGGCAGGGAGCAGACAGTCCTATGGTCCCACTGACCCAATAATGCTTGGATCAGTCTCCACTCCTGGCAAATCCAGTTTTGTCCCCCCTCCGTCAAGAGTGAGTCAGGTGTTCCTATAGTTGGAGTGGGGTCCAAAGGGTCAGTCCAGGGTGTTTCAGATCCCAAGCTGTTCAGTGGTTGTGGTTTGCTGCTTGGGCATGCTTGACTTTTTTTCTTGTTTGTTTGTTTAGAGACCACTAATGAGTGAGTACATCCCCTGCTTATCTTTCTGAGTTTGTGATACCTTGCTCAGGAGGATATTCTCCAAATCCATCCATTTGCCTGTGAATTTTAGGATATCATTTTTCCTTACTGCTGAGTAGTATTCCATTGTGTAGATGTACCACAGTTTGTTAATCCATTCTTCAGTTGAGGGACATCTAGGTTGTTTCCAGGTTCTTGCTATTACAAATAACGCTGCTATGCACATAGTTGATATTTTTCATGCATTACAAATATTTTTAAAACCCACTTGCTACTTGTTTTTCAATTCAGTGCATATTTTGTCATTGTTCTTTCAATGGACATTTTAAATGACTGTGTTACAGTGTTTTGTAATTTTTGCTTGCCATCTTGTATCTTTCTAAGATTATAGCAAAATAATCAGTAACCTATTTATTTCAGTCCTCTCTATGACTTTTATTTTATTCCTTCAGTACTGTGAAAATAATTTAGCATAGTAAATAATGTGCATACAGATCCAGCTTCATTTTCTCCCAGTTCTAGCCAGTTATCTAATACCATGTTCATAATGTTCTCCCTACATCTGAGCCCACTTTTATTCTATGCTTAAAATTATGTAACAGCTTTTGACAGCAGTCACAGAGTTGAACTCATCTGATGAATCTGTGCACTCATGTGCAGGCATGCCCACAAACTTGACATATCACAGGTAATCGGAAATTCTAGTTTCCCTAACAAAACAATAGTAAACCCTAGGTCATTTGCTGTTATTGAGGCTGGGCATTGTGCATCTGTCTCTGTGTGTGTGTGTGTGTGTGTGTGTGTGTGCGCGCGCGCGCGTGCATGCGTGCATGCGTGCATGCGTACAGGTGGAAACCTGAGGCTGATGTCACATACCTTCCTCACTGAGGCAGGGTCTCTCACTGAATTAGGAGTTTGCCATTACGGCTAGTCTAGTGAGCCAGCCTGTTCCAGGGATCTTTTGTCTCATGGAAGCTAGGATAAAAGGCAAGCCACAAAACCCACCTGTCTTTTATACCAATTCTGGGCGTGAAAACACCTTAACTTGGGGAATTAAAACTCACCTCTCCATCCTCTCTTACCTTGTTAAATACATTTACTTAGACTTCTGGTTCCTACTAACCTGCACTTAAGAGTAGTATTCCTGTGCCAGTGCAATTGGCTGTTTCATTTGTTAGCACTCTTTTCTTTAAAGATGGTGTTCTGGTTAATTCTTGTCCACTTTACACAACTAGACACACCTGGGGAGAGGAACCCTCATATGAGGACCCCTCCATCAAATTGGCCTGGAGGTATGTCCATGGAGCATATTCCTGATGTGATTGAGGAGGGAGGGTTCAGCCCACTCTGGGTGGTGCCAGCCCTGGGAAGGTGGTCCTGGGTTGTATAAGAAAGCAAGCTGAGCAGGACACGGGGAGGAAGCCGGTCAGAAGCATTTCTTCATGGTCTCTACTTCAGTACCTGCTGTGGGTTCTTGCCTTGAGCACCTACCCTGGCTTCTCTCAGTGACAGACAGGAAGCCCCTGCTGAAGTAAACCCTCTCTCCCCTAGCTTTCTGGTCAGTGTTTCATCACAGCAGCAGAGAAGTGAGCTAATACAGATGGGTCTGGTCACATTGCCCAGGTTAGCCATAGAACCACGGCTCCAGTGATCTGGATTAGAGGTGTGTGCCTCAGGCCTGGCTTCATGTGCCCCGAGACTGGTGTGCCGCAGAGCTGGCTCCTCAGAGCGCTCCTGAGCCTTGTTTCATTTTGTCAGATGGACTGTGCTGCTGTGACAAAGTCTCTGCAGGACTTGGATTAGAATGCTCTGAATAGCGAGGATATGTGTTCATTTTGTGAAGAACTAATGTTTGTATGCTTCATTCTTCTGATAAGAAAAACAAGATCTCTTTATTCAGTTTCTCCTCCGTAGTTTGTTTTTGCAGATATATCTCCCATTTAGCTTGCTTCTAAGGACTTTATTTATTTTTTTAATTTTTCACTAATACTGCTGGTTTTTCTTTTAATCAAATTTCATAATTGGTGATCTTGGTATGTAAGAAATAGTGCATGATTCTTTTGGAACTTTAAAATTTATTTCTAATAATTTTGCAATTGATTTGGCTTCCAAGGTAGCAGTCAAATTGTCTATAGATAAACATCACGCCCCCATGCATCATACATTTAAACTCTAGTTCTTGTGTAATGAATAATTATGTTAAGGGCACTTTGTCTTATTTGTGACTTCAGTGAAAAGATGCTACTTACTCATAGTTTGGTATGATGCTACTGTTGTCTTAGCCACTGTTGTATTCCTATGCATTTCTGTCTCCCTACAATGCCAGTCATAATTCCTGTCTCACTGAACATTTTTTAAGTCTCTAAATCTATAAATTTTAATCTTCCCCTGCCCCTGTTCTATAAGGATAGTCATTCTATCTACAGATTCTCTAGTAATAAGCCTTCTTTACCTCCTCAGAAGGTACTGCTGAGGTGATTCATCTGCATCATCAAGTTCACTAGATTTAGAGTCTCCTAGGAAACACACCTCTGACCATCCCGGGCTGGCCTTTTCCAGAGAGGTTTAGCTCGGAAGACCTGCCCTGGCTTTGGGCAGCACTGTTCATGCTGGTTGCTGAGATGTCTCTCTCACTGCAGCCTCCTGCCACCACACCTTCCCACCGTACTGATGTGTGTCCTTTTAAACAGTTGTTATGCCCAAGTGTAAGAATTTCCACCAGGGAGGCTGGAAACATTGTTATGAGTGGGGATTTTATTGCTACCTACAGAGAATGAGAACCGGGTCGTTCATCTAGCTCTGCACAGCAGAAGGGAGTAAGAGAGCATTGCCCCAACAGGTGGGGTTTTTAAAGAAAAACCTACATAATCAAGATGCAACACAGTTCCAGGATTGGGCAAAGGGGTAAGGTGCAGCAGCCATTGGAGTTTTCTGGTGCAAATCCAACCTTTGAATCCATTGGCTGCTGCAGAAGTTCATTCACAGACCTGGGCCCTGCCCCTAGAATGAATCCAGGTCCTTACACAGTCACAGTGGATCCTCCACCCTGAGAACTGTCATTTTGTCATAGCACCTGGAAACGTAACTAATGAAGTACCTTGTTGGAAATGGAGCATTTGAATTAAGAATCACAGAAACATGGTGAATAATCCACTTATGAGTAGCCACAAGAACCACAGTTTTGCTTCCATAAATTAAACCATTTTTGTTAACAGCTGTGGTCTGTGACTCAAAAGCTAGGCATCTTCTATGTATATTTCCAGTTTGGTTTCACAGTTGCATGAACACTCCTAATATTTTGATTAGCTTGCAATCTTAGTGTTGTTTTTCATTTTTAAAACCTTAAAATTTTAAAATTAATAATGTATAAATAAGTGAAAATAATTTTTGCCAACATCTGGATGTTAATGTCTAGTTAGATGGCTTTGGCTTTTGACATGGACAAAATTATCAACTTTTATCTTTATAAATGTGATTTGTGTTCATAAAACAAATCAAATAATTCAGAACCACAAATATATCTAATGGATAATCTAGTACCCACACATTGCAGCATCCAGAAATAAAACAAGGAGAAAAGAATTTAACTCTAGAAATTAAGATTAGAAAAGAAGTTACCGGGGCTTGAGAAATGGCTCAGAAGTTAAGAGCACTGACTTTTCTCCCCAAGGTCCTGAGTTCAATTCTCAGCAACCACCTGGTGGCTCACAACCATCTAAGGTGACATCTGGTGCCCTCTTCTGTATACTGTATACTTAATAATAAATAAATAAATTTTTTAAAAAAGAAAAGAAGTTACCTTGTTAATGTAAAATACAGCTGTGTGATTAAAATTGGAAACTGTGGGAAAGAGAAATAAAAAATAAAGCAACCACTTGAAAGCAGAGCCCAGAGGAGGCTCCTGAAGAGTGGAATAAGGGAACTTGGGAATGTGCTTTGTGTCTGCAGCCCCAGGATCGGGAGGCTGATGGGGATTGCATGCCTTCACTATTAGTTATACAGCTAGACCCTGTCTTTTAAAAAGTAACGTAGTTAGTTGAAAACTTAACATTTTTAATAATCTCTTCAGAAGAATTATTTAGAAAACAGTGTAGTCAAGTCAGTATCAGAAAAAGACATGTATCCCTATAAGACATTTTAAAGCAAAATTAAGTATTCCTTGACTTTTTTCTTTCTTTGTAAATATTATTCATGCCCAGTGGTGATGCATGTCTTTAATCTCAGCACTAGTGAGACAGAAGGAAGGGGATCTCCATGAGTTTGAGGCCGGCTTGGTCTTCATAAAGAGTTTCAGGCCAGCTGGCCTATATAGTGACTCTCTGTCTAAATAAACATAAAAATAAACATCATTGATTTATTCCACAACTGTTTATCATGTGCCACACACACCAGGATGGGGACTGGTGTTCAGTTGTAGAAACTCTGTGTTCTGATGGCTGCTGAGGCTGTAACCCATGGCCAGGATGAATTAAGTGGTGGCCCATGAACATCATGGATATTCAAGGCTATGCATGGATTATTCAGTACCAATTTTGGTCACAGTGTTAATGCTTCTTAGTCCACTGTGTATAAACATTTCTGACTTGTTCTTATCTGTTTTTCTCATTTATTTTATGCTTTTTATTTTATTTTCTATAACTCACCTATAGATACTTTTTCAAAACTTTAATATTTTATGACCATCTGCCTAAGTGATTAAAGTTACTTGGTTAAGTAACTTTAACTAAGTTAAACTTTAACCAAGTTACTTAACCAAGACTATTTTCTTTATTTTCTCCATCTTGTCCTGTCAAGAAAACACTTTACTGAGATCTGTAAGATGTATATATAGTTGATTTACTATGTTCCAGGATGTCTGGATGATTGCTTTTATCATTTGAATGCAGTTCAGATGTTTTTAGTAAGAACCATGTCTGAGCCAGCTGCACTGATTGGTCGTCCTGATGGGTTCTGCTCATGTTCAGCTAATTGATACCTCAGTGAATGGAAGAAAAGCTGCGGGGAATCATTGAACAAGGATGGGCGACAGCACACTGGGGTTTGAACAAAAGAAGTAGTAGAAACAACAGGTGCCACGAGCAGGTACGAGCATTTAAAAATAGATGTGTGCGTAGCCTGAAGCGTGTGCTGAGCACAGGCCATCTGTGTGTGTAGATGGACACTGGGGGTGAGAAGCTGCTCAGTCGGAAGGGTCAGGACACAAGGAGGGTGCCCTGTGAGTGAGGAGTGAGGGCACTCTTTCAGGGCATCTAAGGGAATCAATCCTCTGTGAAACCTGTTCAGAATGAGGTTTGGTGGCAAGTTAAGTAGTTTCCATTTGAGTTAGAAAAACTGCAAGAGTTTGGAAAATTTAAAAGTCAACAGTTTGGGGAAGGGATAAAAGTCATTTTCTCGAATAGCTTTTGTTGAACGTGAAAACATTGTGGATGTCACTTAATCTTCTAGATTTTGACCTTGCTTCAAATTTGGTGACTGCCCAGAGTCTGTCCAGGCTCAAGTCTCGGGTTTGCCTTCTGGTCTGAGTCAGAGCTGAGGTTTCTCACTTGCTTTGTGTGGGGAAAGACTTGATTAGTAAATGTTGTAATGAATATTGCTTTTATTCCATATGCACAAAATCTTCCAGTCTAACCCTTCAAGAAATGTTTTTAAATGTGTAATTTTCCAATCAGGAAATTTCCCGACAAGGGCTATTCTGTTTGTTTCTCTCTTGGTATTTAGGAAGCAGAGCTGCTGGGTTTTGTGGAGAGTGTCGCCTCTGCTGGGCCTGCCCCTGCTGTTTGTTGTCTTCCACAGTGTCTGGTGTGTGCTTTGCACTGTCCCCAGCACAGCTTAAGAGCTACTTTCTCATAATTGTTTTTTATTTTTGCTGTAGTAATAGATACGGGGCCACAGGTCATTGAGACTTTTGTTTGCATTTTCCTCATGGCTAAATGACACTGACTGAGCCCGTTTTCATGTGTTTATTTCCATCATACACCTTCTGTTGAAATGTCTCCTGAATGCTTTTTTGCCTGCTTGTTAATTGGATTGTTTGAGGATTACTTTTTAAATATTTGTGGAGTTTCCTTGAAAATGCAGATAAACAAAAGACACTACTTCATAAGCAAGAGAAATTTGGAAAGCTCTTCATTGACATTGTGAATGTTCAAATGTAGATGGAGATTCAAACATTGTGGAAATAATGTTAGATGATGAATAGAAAAGGGAGGGAGGGAGGGAGGGCGAGGCAGGGAGGGGAAGGGGGATAGAGAGTGTAGGTGGAATGAATGGGGGGGGGGGTCTTGGTTAGCTTTCATGGTCAGCTTCACCCAGCCTAGAGTCATCTGAGAGGAGTAGCCTCAGCTGACGAATTGCCTAGGTCAGCTTAGTCTATGGGCCTGTCTGTGAAGGAGTCTCCTGGTAACTGATGCAAGAGGGTGCAGCCTTCTTTAGGTACCATTATTTCTTATCCTCAGTGGTATATACGCATCTAACTAAGCAGAATCAGCTGGCAGCCTTCCTCCATGGTTCCTACCTCCAGGTTCCATCCTTGAGTTTGCTCTCATTGCCTCTGTGATCAGTGTGAGCTGGAAGCATAAGCCAAACAAGCCCTTTCCTTTTTGAGTTTCTTTTGGTCAGAATGTTTTATCATGGCAACAATATGAAACTAGAGCAGGAGATGGAGATTCATGGACTTAGTCTGAGAACACCCTAGAAGCAAAGTTTCCTACTGGGGTTTGTAAGGCACTCAACAGTTAATGAGTGGTGGGTCTGGGCAATCAAATGAACTTGTCAATGGTTTAGATGAGTTGTAACCTGCTAAGTGAAGAAGCTGACCTCTTGTAAAGTACATTTAAGCCACAGTGATGGAGTTTAAAGAGCACTGGAACTGACTGTGCTAGTGTGGACTCATAATCCCAGCACATGTGAAAGCTGAGCAGGAAGATCGATTTCAAGGCAAAAACCTGAACTATAGAGACCTAGTCCCAAAGCATTGCACTTGAGGAATATTATTTTAATACCAGTTCTTCCAAAGACTGAGGCTTATGCAGACTCTAATTGTATATGGAGGAATCAGATGGCCTGTTTCTACTGTCTCTGCAGGGTGTGGTACCTAATGACAATTACTAGAAAACACTTGGCACCTGTAATTTGTTCTACAGAAAAAGTGAGATTAATGATTTTTAAGAACCATGGATTATAAGAACACTATTTCTAACTAGATATGCCTTTTAGACTGGAGAACAGGAAGGAGAAGACATGCAGTGGGTCCATTTTTTGAGTTGGTTGCTTCTTTGAAGCCAGAACTTAGGGATTTGTGTACATGCCAGGTGGGTGCTACATAAAGAAACAACTTTGAAAGTTTGCACAAGAGTCACCCAAGCTTTTGGCTGAGATATAAAGCTATGTTTGCATCAAGTGAGATTCTAGGAGGTTGGTCAAGGAATGGTGATGGGTTCCATGTCTTCCGAGAATGGACCTGCCTCAGCAGCCCTGGTTCATCCTTCATTGGCTGAGAGTAGCCTCTGACAAGGATATTCTCAGTGTTGACAGATTTCAGATCTCAACACAACAACCAGGGCACCTGTTGGCAACTAAAATCTGTCTTTCCATATCGATGTGGAGTACTTCATGTCGACTAAGATGATACAGAACCAGAGGTCCATGGCCATCAGCTGTGATCACTACCACTACACCTCACCTTATGACAGCCACATGCCCTTCCTCTCCTGAATCTGCCATCTACCTTTTCTTCTTGTGTTGTCTGCTGTGACAGCTTGAACATTTCCAGTCATCTCTGGGTCGTTCCATCTGTTGGGGTCACTGAGGGATCAAAGTTCTGTATTCTGTAAATAACCATTTCTATGTCACTGCACTGTTAGTCAGTTTTCTGTTCCAGCTTCCATGTTTAAACATGCTCAGAATTCATTCCAGGGAGGGCTTCTGTGGCACACACTGTCTAATTACAACTTTGTGGGTACATAGTCTTTTACCTACTGAGTTCAGCATATCTCTAGCTTATTGTACTGCTATATATCCCTGGTTATCAGCAGTAACAGCCAGGAGAATACTGGAGGCATATCCTAAGGGCATGGGAGAGTGTATGTTGTATTGTGGGCAAAGGTCTCTGCAGCATCTTGTAGCAAAGAAATGCTGGCACAGATCAAGAACAGTGTAGTTTGGGCATTCTCAGGAGTATTGTACCAGGCAGATGTACCTGTCCCTTATTTCAAGATCCCAGGTATCACTGACTTTAGCAAAGCAGAACTGCCTTTAAACTCTATTATCTGTTCCACTTTATCTGTCTCTGCCATTCAAATGAAGAATGAGCTTTGTGAGCTGCCAGAGAGGCTCCCCATAGAACCACCGATTGTGTATAGCACACCATCATTCATTCATCTTCTGGAGGGTAAATCCAACCCAGCAGCAATCAGGTCTACTGTCTTGGTAGATATATCTCCCCTATGTTGTCCCTGGTCCATTAACCTAATAGAGAATGTTGCTAAGGAAAGGTCACTGGAAACCTTCAAGCCAACATTGTGCATCTAAAGAATCCAGTGTTGATCTTAAGTCATCCAGAAGCAGGACAGCTTTGCTGTCCAACTACTCAGGAATTGGCAGTCCTTGCCTGGAAGCACCTTGTAGAAAATAAGACCTTATCTGAAAAATAGGACAATAAATTTCAGAATGAAGAAGCTGGGCTGTTGGTCAGTAAGACCTCCTTCAGTGGTATTAACAAACCTGAGTAGCATATTCTAATGGGTGCCATGCTGATATCTATAAATAGAAGTGGGGGTAATACTATCATGAAAACCAAAAGGAAACTCCAGGAAGTGCTTCCAGAATTGAATAGTCATTAACTGGGCAATGAAACCTGCATTTACATGTATACCATTTACATGTATACACACACACCCAAAAGGTAATAATTCCATGTTAGGCTTCACATATGAGAGATAACAAGCAGTTCTTGTCTTTATGGGCTTGGGCTGCTTAATATGTTTTACAGTTCCATCCATTTTCCTACAAACTTCATTTTTATTGAAAGATGAATAAAATTTCACTGTATATATGTAGCACATTTTCATTACCCATCATCTGATGGTCATCTAGGCTGACTGCATTTCCTTCTGTTACTGGAGAGAGCTGCAGCAAGCATGGATGTGTACGTATCTCTGTTAGAATAAAGACTGGGTTTGTTTTTATTTTTTAATATATATCCATTGTTCAAAGGAATGGAATTCAAGACAACATTTTGTTTTGTTACTTTCTCTAATTTCAATGTGTCCTAAGTATGTGTGCCAAAATGATATTACAGCGTATGCATTAGACATGTTAATTTTGAGGTACTTCAAAGAATTTGCCTATTAGCACAGAAATGGATCTTAGAGATGTAAATTTGTGAGTCATCGATCTGATTATTGAGATTGGAATAGGTATAGAAATTAAAGACTATAGAATATCAACTTCTAAAGGAGACAGACAAAAGTCAGGCTACAAAAATGGGAAAGAAGGGGAGATGGAAGGAGAGGAGCCACGGCAGGCGATTTCAGGAGGAGAGTTTACAGTGTCAGGTGTGTCATCTGAAGTGGACGCCTGCTTCTGCTGGACGGTCAGAGGGACCCAGCACGCAGGGTGGCAGACAGTGCAAGGCAAAATGGCAAGGGCATGAACACAGACTTGGCTTGTGACACCAATGCTTTCTGTTCTCCTTACATACATAATGAAACAGCATACTTCCTGTTATGATGAATTTCATTTCCACAAAAACAAACAAAATTGTCCCAGGACCTATAGCTAGGAGAGACTTGGGCAAATTCTTGGGTTACTAGTAAGAACCCATGGGGAGGTGGGAACAAAGAGCTTCAAGCCCAATATAGAGGGAGCCGATCCAGACTCTGACAGCCCCATCCATTTAAGTCAGTTACTTTGCAAATAGAATGTATCCCATCAACCTTTAGTACTTACTTTCTAATTTAAAATGTCACTGTCTTTTTCACCGCTGCATTCCACAGTGTAAAACACAATGGTGAGCAGTCTACACACTGTTCTGAGGATCAGGAAAACGAATTAGCGCATTCAGACAAGACAAAGACAAGTTTGTGTGCCCCACACCTGTCTGAAGTGTTTGCAGTGTGCTTTTCTCCTGAGCTCTTAAACTGTATGTAGAGGCACCTCACTTAAACTCTAGTTTACTCTTATATGTCTTGACCAACAATAAAAATTCTGTTAAGAAAATTCTAGCCAGGCAGTAGTGGCACACACCTTTAAATCCCAGCACTCGGGAGGGATAAGCAGACTGAGTTCAAGGCCAGCCTGATCTACACAGCAAGGATGACCATGACTACACAGAAACCTTGTCTTGAAAAACAAAAGAACAAAAAGAAAATTCTAGAAAGAAATATGGTAATTGAAAGGGCACAAAGTAATATCTTTTTAAAAATTAGAAATAACTTGTTTTGTTCTTTCATTTAGCTGAGAATAATTTTTAAAACTTACAAATGTGAAATTTTATAATATGAGATTTGACTTTGTAACTTTTATCTAAGAAACAGAGAGGTGCAGTTATATCTCGTATCAATTACTCTTATCCTGCTATATTCTTTATATCCCCTTAAGTTTCTCTTTAAAAACCTAATAAAATGAATATTATGAGGGATTCATGTCTAAGTTTTTATCTCCCCACGTCTAACGATTTCTCCTTTGAGTTTTATTTGTCCAGAAGTGACACTCAGGGCCTCCCAGGCCTCTGTGCTCAGCTCCTCCCCAGTATAATCCTAGTGGGCCACACCTTTTCTATTAGAAAGTATTTTCCCCATCAGAAGGATGTATACAATACCAAATAAATACATAAACTAACCACTTTTCTCTTTTCACAGCTAACACATTTCCCCCTTTATCACAGGTACCAGAGATTTGAAAAGGCCTTCCTTCTGGCTGTTGACATTGGTGCGCGTGACCTGTTTATGGTAAGTCATTCCCAGAGATGATTTTTGTGCCTTCAGTTCTAAGGCTGAGTAAGTTGTCAGCTTTTGTGACCATTAAAAGGGATTAGTGTCATTTGTAGCCTTAGACACATGGAGGGAAGGCATTATTCCACCGTGGCGTGCAGCATTGCCTTCATGATGCTGGTCAATAGCTATCTGGTATCTTTTGACTTGTTGACATTTTCCTTGCCAGGGCCAAAGGATCTTTTATGTTTTCAAAGCATTTATAATTCTTGAACTTTTCTCCCCATGAACTTTGATGTGCAAGATTGATATCTTTCCATCTATTAAGTTTAAATGTCTTTCTAACCCATGCTTTGAGCAAGCTTGCAGCCACAGAAGTCAGGAAAGAGGAGGAAATGCGTCCCAGAGATCTGAACGTACTGTTGGGCCCTCCCTCAGGTTTCAGTGAGAAGGAAGAAATCATGAATGCTTTGCTTGTGTTTTGGCATAACTAGAAATAAAAGTGAGTCTACAGAGAGTGAGCCCCCACACACTTGCTCTATTTGTCACTTGTCCAACGCTGACATTGCACAGCTCCTTACAGACCCTGTGTCCACTGTCAGGTGCCTCTCTGTTATTTGTTTTTTGAGATTGTAATTTAGTTACACTTCTCTCTTGGTATTAAAATTCTAAATTACAGATGACAGAATTTAAATTTTGTATTCTCAAATTAATTGTACATACATTAACAATGAAAAATGGTAATTGCTTTCAGAAGGATAGACCTTATGTTTTCCATTGTCATTTTGCTCTGGTTGGGCAGCACGTCAGCATATTGAGTCTGTTGACAAAGGGTTACTGCTTTTCATCAGTCTGTGCTGCAGACAGCACCTTGTGGCACTTTAACCTCCAGTCGGACTGACTGTTCTTCCTGTCTGTCTTCTCACCTCTGCTGCCTATTATTCCAGGAGAGGTATATGGTCCTCTCACCCCTTCCTCTCCCACCCCTCACACTTCCCATTTGTTCAACAGGGTCTCAGTAGCCCTGGCTGGCCTGGAACTTACCTTGTAGACCCCCTGAGTGCTAGAATTGAAGGCATTATCTCCCAGGTCTGGCCCACATCTCTTGTTTTATGCTGAGATTGGGGTGGGGGGTGGAATTGACTCCGAATATTATATTCTGTAGTTTAAGGAATAAACTATTAATTAACAAGTTTAATTATCAAAATAACCTTCTAAACTACTTTTGTATTTGTTTCAGCATTTTAATCTGTTTAACCCAGTACCAATTTAGTCTTTGTGTTCCTTCAAATCTTCTTAATCTAGGAGATTTTCTACTGATGGGTTAAAATAGAGGAGAGGATGACTAGACGCTCATCCTGGAAAAGCACAGACATTATCCGGAGTGCACATCCTCACTCCTCATCTAAGACATCGCCTTTAGCCAAGGTCTATTTTAAGGGATCTCAAAATACAGAGTGTTGAGGTCTCAGAGCTGTTTAAGTTTATGAAAGTACTGTGTACATTTGAGACGATGTTGAAATTATCTAAAAGAATTTATTATGTTTTTGTATAGATTGACTCTTACTGTTTAAATTTCATCTGGCTAGAGGTTTGTAGCCTATATTCTAAGAAATATTACCTCTTTTGAAAAATGAAAGTCTGTAAAATAAGCAGGATTAACTCTACTTGCAAAGGATTTATTATCTTTAAACCATCTCTTCCTTAAAGATTAAAAATAATACTAAAGAGGCTGCAAGGAAAGAGTAGCTCTGGCTGGGAATGTGTTTGTCAGGCATGCACAGCCCTGGGTTGATCTCCACAACCCATAAACCAGCTGTGCTGGCACACTCCTATAATCTCACCACTTGGGAGACAGGAGGACCAGAAGTCAAGGTCATCCTTGGTTACCCAGCAGTTTTGAGGCCCATCTGGGCTGCATGAGACTGTCTCAGAGCAGCACCACCAAGAGGATCTGTTAACCTGAAAGTAATGCTTTCCACATCAGCATCTAGTGTTGGTGACCACATGACAGAAAGGGCAACGTGGCTGGAGATGACTGAGATTAGAGAGACTTGAATGTGAACTAAGGACTTAGACTTTATCTTTAAAGCTGTGGGAACCTGACAGAGGTTGGAATCACAGGACTGATATGGTCATAGTTTTGATTAGGAGTCTGCAAATCTTTTCTGGAAAGTACTAGGTAGTAAGTATCTCACTGTGCAAGCCTTACAGTTACTATACAACTAGTCAACACTGCCATCATGGAGTCTACAAACTGAGTGTGGGTGGGTTCCAGTAAAGCTTCATTTACAACAATTTGAATATAATAAAAATGTAAAGTGGGACACAAAGAAACCCTATGATTTAAACTAGAAAAACAAACAAACCAACAAACCTTTAGTAACATTTGTCTGTATCCCATAGTTTTCAGATACCTTATTAAGATGGAGACCTGAGGCTGCAGTGTGGAGAATAAGAGCCGGAAGCCAGGGTTCAGGGTCAAGGGTTAGAGTAGAAGAGGGGACCCTTTCAGTCCATCTCCTCACACCATGCCCTCAGACTGACTTTTACAAACACTGTTCAGGGCCTGTTGATTCAGTTCCAAACTCAGCTATTGGCTGAGAGGGTTTTCTGTAGTTTACCTAACACTAACACTCTGGTTTTTCTATTCTTTTGTTGGGTTTTGCATATCTGTTGTGATGTATTTTCTTCCGTGTGTAGTGCCCCGCCTCCTTTTCTCATGATTTTTTTGTTCTGTTTCACATAAATCCTGATGGGTTGTCTTTGCTTAGATTTATATCACCAGGAAAGCCAGCCACAGTAACACAGTGACAACCATGGCTTCACAGCAGCCTTAAGATCTTAAAGAAGTGATGAACAAAATGTTTGGGTGGGGTTCTTAATAAAAAAAACAGGCAAACAAACAAACAAACAAACAAAGAGCTATCTGCAGAAGAAGAGGCTGAAGGGACAGAGGACACCAGGAGAACAAGGCCCTAAGACAGCTGAGCGAAGCTCATGTGAACTCAGAGACACTGAAGCAGCAGGCACAGGGCCTACACAGGTCTGCACCAGGTCCTCTGTGTATAATACAGCTTTCAGCTCAGTACTTTCATGGGACTCCTGAATGTATGAATGAATGGGTCTTTGATTCTTGTGCCTGCTTTGGGGACTTTTTTATTTTTCTCTTGGCTTGGCTTGTCCAACTTTGATATGATGGTGGTTTTATCTTATCATATTTTATTTTGTTATGTTTCATTATTATCTCTTAGAAGCCTGTTCTTTTCTGATGAGAGACAGAAAGAGGGAGTGAGTCCAGATGGGAGAGGAAGTGGGGAGAGGCTGGGAGGAGCAGTGGGAGGGGAAACTGTAGTCCAATTATACTGTACGGGAAAGAATCTGATAAAAGGCTTAGACAAGAGCTATAACTAAAAAATACAAATTTGGAGAGTGACAAAGTTTGAATTCAAAATTTAAAAATTTCCAAAAAAATTATAGAAAAAACTGGTTTGATTTAGAAAAGATAAATTAATTTAAAAGCAGATGAATAGAAACAATTCAATCTCAAAACAATAAAATGAACAGTCTGAATGACTTGAGAACTGGAGTTATGTCCTTAGTAGAAGTTTTATGAAGGAATGGCCTACAGACTCACAGATCCTAGTGAACTCAAATACAAGATAGCAGTTTTCAGGCATGTCCTAGCAACACAGGACACCCAAATAGAGAAGCCTTTACACAGGAGCTTAAAATAACTGCTCAGAAATACCAATAACTGATGAGAATTACAGTCGCTCTCACATAGAAACTACAGTGCCAAGAGATAATGGTATAACTTTTAAGGTGTTAGAAAAATTAAAGTTCTAAACACAAAATATATCCAGTGAAAATATCCATAGGTGAGAATTAAACAAAGATAATTTTAAATAAATCAAAAGTGACAAATACATCACCAACATGTCTACACTAAGGAAAAAAATGTAAAAGTTTGGGTAAAAAGTTTAAGCCAGAACTTGGGTATACACCAAAGCCTTGGAGATGAGAAGAGTCTTTTCCCTTTATCTTACCATTCTTCAACACACAATTGACCCATGGAAATGTAAATGCTTGAGATGTATATGTTTATGTTCATTTAAACATTATAAAATATATACTTAAATTAGTAGATCAACATGCTACCCAATAAATAGGTATGATCTGATGTGGCTAGTCTTTGAGGATCCACATTTTTTTTAAGAGAAGATATTTGAAGTAAAATTTACGTTATTAACATTGTGTCTGTTACATGAAATGAATGGTGCTGACATAGAAAGGGCAGGTGGAACTATTCTGATCTATGGTTGGTGCCTCTTTCCTGAAATGCTGCAGTCCTAGGTACAAGTTAAAATTGTAAGTAAAACTCAGTAGGTATGTAGCTTTCAAAAGTCATTACAGAAAATTGAAAACTTTAAAAATATTTTATCTAAAAACAGAAAAGGATAAAATAAGTAGCAGGATTTTAAATTTGTTTAATTCAAATAGTTTACACCTTCCATTTAAAGATTAGAGGTTATCAGACTGGACCCAAAGCAAATTGTAGTTATGTTCAATGTATAATTCTTTACTTGTCTTCAGGATATAATTTATTGTTGTAATACAAATAAATAAAAAATAAAAATATATAAAAATGAAAATAGAAAAAGACTACTACAAAGCCATTGTGAAAACATGGTATTACTTACTAAAGACGATGGTTTCACAGCAGCCACAGGTTTTAAAGAAAAGATAAGCATAATACCTGGATGGGCATTCTCATCAGAAATAGAAATACAAATTTAGAATATCAAGCATTTTGAAAAATTTCTAAAGTTTGAATTCAAAACTTTGTAGTTTCAAAAACTTTTAGAAACATTTCCCCAATAGATATGTATAATGATAAAAGTTTAGTACAAAAAACACAATAAACAATTGTATACAACATAACTGAGCTTCAAATACTGGAAACGAAAGTTGAGAAACTGTAATCAGATAGATGTAGTAATTCAGAGAGAGAGTAGGAAAGGGCTTGTGAATATTTAAGATACATAAGTCAGCTTTTCTGGATGTTTTGGAAGCTACAGAATCCAGCATTATTTTCCAACAATTGCTAAATGTACATTATTTTTACACATCTGCCATTTATTCACCAGACTATATTCTGAACCCTATGATAAGACATGAATCATTCTAAAAAATGATAGATGGAACCAAAGAATATTCTGTACCTCTGAAATTTGCACATATTTACAAATTAAATAGCAGTTGTTTAAAAAAAAATCTCCTGATCTTCAGAAAAAAAAAATCACAAAAAAATTAGGAAGTAGCTCAAACAAATTTGATGAGAACCACGATATATCAGAATATATGAGGTGGCCATTAATCCCATACTGATACACATATAAATAAGTAAATAAATTCAGCTGTAGAAGTAACACCTGAATTAGAAAGTTGCAGTCTGGCAAACATTGTGGTTACTGAATAAGGTAAAAGTCACTATTGGATCCTATGACTAGTGAAAAGTCCTGCAGAAACAAGCTATTTAAAGGTCCTCAGAATTATTTATAATATTATAAAAGGTGTGTATTACAAAGGGAACAGAGTAACTGCCACAGAGAAAATTGGAAAATGTTATGTAAATCTAACAGTCATAACTCATCAGAAACAAGTGGCTGGGTGTGGTGGTGCATGCTTGTTATTCCAGAACTTAGGGGGTAGAGGCAAGAGAAACAGGTCATCCTGGGCAATATAGCAAGTTTGAGGCTGTTAGGTTTTTTTTGCTCTTTTCTCTTTTGGTGGGCTACCACTCAGCTCCCAAATAAATCACACATGGAAGATTCTTGATTATAAAAGCCTGGCCATGGCTTGGCTTGCTTATTAGGCCAATCAAGTGTTTTAGACAGGCAAAGGAACAGAGTTAAACAAATGCAGCATTAAAAAATTTAATACATCTTTGCATCATTAAACAAATGTTCCACAGCACAAACAAATGTAACATGTCTTAAAATAATTTTCTACAACATGAGACCAGCCTGGACTACAAATGCCAAAGTAATAATATAATTATAATAATAAAACAAAATGGAACAAATGAACATACTTTGCCACCTGGTATAAGAAAGGATACAACATCCTGTCTGACTTCGCAGCCAAGAAGGTAAAATTTGAATCCCAAATTGAGGGTCCTTATAATAGCATGTACTCTTAAAAAATGTGATGTTCACATAAGGAAGAAGACCAAAGGAGGCTAAAGATCACTAAATGCATCAAAAGTTGGTCTGTTGTATGTAAAGAGCAGCCAAGAATAACTTTACAAAAAATTATCAGTGCTAGTTTTATTGTTTGATGTTTTGTGGTTTTGTAGGAAATGTAATCTCAAGTGGGTTGGAAACTTTTTTCTCAAATAGTTCAGAAAAAGTAACCTTTGAGTTGTACTCGAAACTTTTTGGAAGCTTTTAAGATACACATCTTCACTTACCATACCAGCTCTGGATTCTTCACTGCCTGTTATTTCTCTAGGTAGAATCTATCTGGCTTGAAAGTTTATTGCTTTGGTCACAAAATGCTGTGTTTAACTTTTTGTCTTTAGAATTCTATACTTGGAAATTCAGGTAGCCTCTCCAAAGCAATTATTATTGTAGCATAAAAGATAATAGTTTTTGTTATACTCATTGTGGCATAAAAGCCACCCAAGACTGCTTCTCTGGCCCCATCTTGGATGGCATGATGATGAGTGTGCCTTCTGAGCATTCTCATGCTGGCGTCTCTAACTACCTTGGCCATTGGCACAAGGCCAGTTGGAATGTCAAATGTACCATCTGATAATGCTATAAAAAGACCTATAACTGCTGCTCTCCAGCCATCTGTGCCTTCCCTTGGCATAATACTGTTGGGTAGTTTGTCTTCCATTGGCATGGTTTTTGTAGGGCGGCTTACATCTGCTATTCCTAGGCACTTGCTTGGTGATCAAGTTGACATAGAATTGCTTCCTTGGCACTGTTTTTACATTGAGGAGTTTTATACCTGCTAACTTACAAAATAAGCCTTGGCATTTAATCCATTATAATTGCAGTTTTCAATATTATGAATATATGTGCCTTTCTGGACACTAGTGATTCAAACCTAGCTTGGACTTTCAAGTTGAAGTCCTCACTCAGAACAGTTAACTAATACATGAAGTGCACTTTCTTTAAGAGTCAACTGAGTACACAGAGTAAATCTCTCTTGTGCCAAATCTTTGGAAATTAGAGAAACTCTGTGTGTGTGTGTGTGTGTGTGTGTGTGTGTGTGTGTGTGTGTGTGCCTGTTTAAATTTTATAAATGGAATCAAAATAAGAATACTTGATCCTGAAGTTGTGAGAATCTACTGAGAGCTATAAAAACAAAGAGTGAGATTAGGAAATGAGGCACTAACTGTTAAGAAAGGACTATTGCTATCAAAAGTTGGAGGAACATCCAGAACTTCATGCCCTGGGGAGAAGACACTCTGAATAGAAAAGGATCTGTGGGCAAGCCAGGATGGATCCTTGGGATGCTTCAATACAAACAGGAGTGTGGGGAAGTGGAGAAAAACCACAAATAGCAGAAACTGGGTCAGCTCCACTTATGTTAAGAACATAGGATTATGAGTATTAAGAATTTAAGAATTTTCAGCAGAAAAATAGAAATGCATATCCTAAGGACTGAATTGTGTCTTTTTTCCTCCACAAAATTCACATATGGAACTTTTAACCATCAATATGACTAAATTTGGAGGCAGAACCCTTAAGGTGAGTAGTTAAGGTTTAAGGCCAGTGGCTGAGGGTATCATCCAATATGATATCTTTATCAGTAGAAGAGACATCAGAGAGATAGGTGCAGAGAAAAAAAAAACATAATGGATACAGCAAGAAAGTGGCCAACTACATGCCTGCTGCTTCCCATCCTCCAGAACTGTGAGAAAATTATTTTCTATTAAGCTACCTTTTCTGTAGTCTTGAATTTCAGCAACTTTACATAAATAATCCAAATGTTGTTCCTTTAGGGCAATAAATAGTAAAACATGACAAAGAAAGTAATAAAATTTGAAAATGCAAATTATTCTGCCCTAAACAACTCAAGGGAGGGTGTCGTGCCTGGTATTGGGGTGTTTATTAGTATTTGTCCTTTTGGAAAGAACATTATTACCCAAGTGGCCTAAGTTCATTAAAACTACAGATGTACATACACACACTTACATGTATAGTATATGATTTTAGGCAAGTAAGCAGTCGTATTACTTGTGGCGTTTCAGACATTGGTGCTGGTCCGCTCTGCTGTCTGCTTCCGTCTTCCATCTTCCCCATTTCTCCCGCCATAGTACTGCACCCTGCTATTCGATACCCTGTCACTCTCCAATCCCCCTGCATGGCCACTTGTCACTCTCACATCTGAAGATGTGCAGTTAGGAACCACAGATGAGAGAGAACAGTGTTTCTCTTTCTGGGTTACCTCGGCCAGTATATTTTCAGTTCCATCTACTTTTGTGCACATTTTATAATTTTATTCTTCTTTACAGCTGAACAGAATTCCATAGTGTATACGTGCCACATTTTTACGATCCCTCTGTCAGATGAAGGACCCTTCAGTTTCCATTTCCTCTCATGTGAATAGAGGGGCAATGAACATGGCTGAAAAGGGGATGTCCAGTCCTCTGAGCAGATGCCAAGGGGTGGTATAGCTGGATCATATGGTACATTTCCGTTTTGCTTTTTGAGAGTTCTCCACCCAGATTTCTATTATAGCTGCACCGACTGGCACTCCCCCAACAGTGAATGAGGGCTCTCCTCTCCTCACATCATCCCCAGAACTTGCTGTCACTCTTTATGTAGATCTTAAGCATTCTGACTGGGGTGAAATTAAATCTCAAATTTGTTTAGTTTGGCATTTACCAAATTGATAAAGATTGTGAACATTTTTATGATATTTCTTAGCCAGTTTTTTCTTTCTTTTTGAAAACTCTCTTTTCATTTTCTGAGGTTTTTTTTTCTTTTTTTAATTGAAAATAGTTTTATTTATACAATATATTCTGCTCTCAGTTTCTTCTCCCTCTACTCCCCCAGATCTTCCCTAGGCCCAACCCCATCTACACTGTTTCTTTCTCTCTCTCATTAGGAAAAAAAAAAAAAAAAAAAAAAAAAAGAGCAACAGCTGAAACAAACAAACCAGAACAGGACAAAATAGGCAAACTAACATGGGAAAGAGGCAGAGAACAAGCATGAGAAACACCTCTGCATGCAGAGAGAGACATGCACTCACAGAAACCCCAGAGAAACACCTCTGCATGCAGACACACACATGCACTCACAGAGACCCCAGAGAAACACTTCTGCATGTACACACACACACACATGCACTCACAGAGACCTCAGAGAAATACATCTGCATGTAGAGAGAGACTTGCACTCACAGAGACCCCAAAGAAACACCTCTGCATGCACACACACACACACACATGCATGCATGCACTCACAGAGACCCCAGAGAAACACCTCTGCATGCACACACACACACATGCATGCATGCATGCACTCACAGAGACCCCAGAGAAACACTTCTGCATGTACACACACACACACATACACTCACAGAGACCTCAGAGAAATACCTCTGTATGCAGAGAGAGACATGCACTCACAGAGACCCCAGAGAAACACCTCTGCATGCAGACACACACACACATGCACTCAAAGAGACCCCAGAGAAACACCTCTGCATGCACACACACACACACACACACACACACACACACACACACACGCACTCACAGAAACCCCAGAGAAACACCTCTGCATGCACACACACATACATGCACTCTCAGAAACCCCATAAAACTACACAACTGGAAACCATAATATATAAGCAAAACTTGTAAGACACTATGAGACAAAATACTTCCCAGTGCTGGCCATCTACTGCTGGGCATGGACTGCCCTACGGTGTGATTTCTATCTCCAGTGAGATTGGTGGAGAGAACAGATTTTTTCCTTTGCAAGTGGTTGTCAAGCGGAGATAGCTTCTGGCTTAGGGATGGGCCTTGTGTCCACTACTTCTCTCAGGACTGGGACTCCATCTGGCTTAGACCTGCAAAGGCCAGTGCTTACTGCTGCAGTCCCCGAGTTCATAGGTGCATCAGTCCTGTTATGTCCTTGGTGTTCTCCCTCCACATTGACTCTCTGTCTTTCGTCTTCTTCTACAGCATTCTCTGAGCTGTGAGGAGAGAGATTTGATGGAGGCGTCTCCTTTAGGACCGAGTGTCCAGGATCTTTAATTCTCAGCACACTGTACAGTTGTGGGTCTCTGTATTTGTTCCCTGCTATCACCACAAGAAACTTCTTTGATGGTGGCCGATTAAAACACTTATCTATGAGTATAGAAGAATGTCGTTAGGAATCATTTTATTGCTATAGTTCTTTAGCAGAGTGGTTCTCAACCATCCAAAAGCACAGATATCTACATTACTATTCATAACAGCATAAAATTACAGTTATAAAATAGCAATGAAAATAATGTTATGATAGGGGGTCACTACAACATGAGGAATTGTGTTAAAGGATGACAGCATTAGGAAGGTTGAGAACCACTCAATTTAGCAGTAGTTGCTTTTTCCCTAGGTCTATGGCCTGCCTATCTCAGGTTTTTGACCACCTGAGCACTGTCAGGCATTGATTCTATCTCATGGAGTGGACCTTACATTCAAGCAAATAGTTATTGGTTACTAGCACAGCTTTTATGCCACTGTTGCACCAGCATCTCATGCAGACAGGTCAGCACTGACGGCAGGGTTTGTCCTGGGTTGCTGTTTACTCTCCTCCTCTGATATGCAGACTACTTTCCAGTATCATGAACTAGTCAGTAGGGGTGAAGCCTGGCCCATTTTCTTTAGTAAGTCATTTGTATTTTTAACTCTTTGCTCTTTGCTTTGAAGCACCATGTGTTGACAATGCCACTTTCCTCCATCCAGTGTATATTTTTGGCATCTGTCAAATATCAGATGCCTTTAGTTACAGGTACTTATGTTTGGGTCTTCTATTTTGTTCCGGTGGTTTACCTCTCGGTTTCTATATCAATATTATACTGATTTTATTACTATGGCTCTGTAATATATCTTGAAATCTAGGATGGTCATTCTTCTAATACTGTTTCTTTGGCTGAGTATTGTTTGACTATTTAGGATCTTTTGTGGTTCCAAATTGATATCAGGGTTGTTATTTCCTATTTGTGTGAGAATGAGATGGGAATTTGATTGGGATTGCATTGAATCTGTAAATAGTTACTGGTAAAATGGTAATTTTTACAACATTCTGTCTTTTAGTGCCTTCTATACAGTTCTCTTTCTCTTCTCCCACCCTTTATTTCAATCTTTTATTGTATAGGTTTTTCACCTTGCTTTCATTTGTTCCTAGATATTTTATTTTCTTCAACGATATTGTGAATGAATATGTCCATTATCTCTTTTTTATGTGTTTGTTATTGGTGTATAGAAAAGCTATTGATATTTGTAAGTCTGTACCCTGCCACTTTGCTGAAATTGTTCATGATTTCTAGATGTTTTCTGGTGAATTATTGTGATTTATTATATATAGCATCATATTAAATCTGCAAATAGGGATAGTTTGAGTTATTTTTCCTGTTTGTATTTGTTTAATTTTCTTTTCTTGCTTTATTGATCCACCTAATGCTTTGAGCACAATATTGAGAAGGAATAGGTATGGTGGACACATTGTCTGCTTCAAGTTTTTCTCAGGTTAAGATGATACTGGAGGTGTTTGTCATAAATAGCCTCCATTATGTTGAGATCTATTTCCTCTAGTCCTGCTCCCGTTAGACTTTGTCCAAGGCCTCTGCATCTGTTGAAATGATCATATGATCATTTTTCCTCTAAATCCATTTATGTGATTTATTGAATTTATTGACTTGCATTTGTTAAACATTTCTTATAGCTCCATGATAATGCCAACTTGGCCATGTAGATAATCTTCAGATATATGCCAGTATTCATTTTAGGAGTATTTTATTAAGGATTTGGAATCATGTTTCTCCGGGCTGCGTTGTTCCTTGTTGTTGCGTCTTCACTTACCAGAGTATTACTTCCTTCATGGAAAGAGTTTGGGATAGCTCTTCCTATTTCTGCTTGTGTTTCTAAATAATTTTAAAAGGGTTAACTATTTACCTTTTTAAAAAAGTCTGGGAAAAATCTGGGCCTAGACATTTTTAAGTCAGAATTTTTTTTTTACTGTATCGATCTTCCCATGTTTATGGGTGTTTATGCTGTTGATCTCTTCTTGGTTTAGCTCTGATGGTCTGGCTGAATCTAGAAATTTATCCATTTCCTTTATATTTCCAACTTACTTAATGGAGTACAGTTTTTTTAAACCTTCACTTACCATTTTCTGAATTTTCTGGAGTCTTTTATAATAATTTCTGACTGTTGATCTGGGCCATCTCTCTATTGATTCGTTGGGCCAAGGGTCTATCATTCTTGCTTTTCTTCTTCTCAGAGAACCTGCCCTTAGATTTGTTGACTTGTAAATGTTGTTTTCATTTCATTAGTTTCTGCTTTAGTTTTTATTATTTATTGCCATCTTCTGGATTTCGACTAGGTTTGTGCTTGGCTTTCTGACTTTTGATCTCTATAAGTCATTTGTGTTCTTTCTGATTTTTTTAATGTATGCACTTAAAGCTATAAATTTCCCTCTTAGGACTGCTTTGAATATGTTCCAGAAGTTGTGTTGTATTGTGTTTTTATTCTCATTTAGTTCCAGGATGTTTTTCTTTTTTGATTTGTACTTTGTCCCATTCAGTAATTAGTTGCTTAAGCTCCATTAGTTTAAGTACTTACTAGAGATTTGGTTTTTGTCAATTTTGAATTTGATTGCATTATAGTAGTTATGAATTTTTAAGATTTATCTTGTGTCTCAGGATATGGTCTATTTTAGAGTATTTCTATGGACAACAGAGTAGAATTACATTATTTCATGTTTATGTGGAATAGTCTGTCGTTATATTAGGTCCATTTGATGTGGGACATTTAATTTCAATTTTTCTGTTTGATTTTTAAGATGACCTGTCATTTGGAGAAAGTAGGGTATTGAAATCACATACCACTAATTGCTTGATGTTGAATCTGTATCTTTAATTTCAGCAGTAAACTTCTTAAGAAATTGAATGCAACAGAGTTTAGTGCTGATGATTAGAATATTAATGTCTTCTTGTTTAATTGCTTCCTCGACTATAATGAAGTTTCTTGTATCTCTTCTGATTAGTTTGAAATCTGTTTTTCAGCTGTTAGGGTAGTGACACTTGCTTCCCTCACCTGCCTGGTGTCTGTCTTCTTTTCATCTCCTCCCTTTCAGGTGATATGTAATCTTTAAAGTTAAAATGAGATTTTTATAGACAATGGAAAGATAGCTTGTCTTTTTTTTCTCCCTTTATTATTATTATTATTATTATTATTATTATTAACAAAGAAGATAGCTTGTCTTAATGCATTCAGCCAACATGTTTCATTTAATTGGGAATGGAAGCAATTAGCACTTGATATTATTAAGAAGTATGTGTTGACGACAGGTGGTTTCCTCCGTATTTAATTCTGCTCTGTGTTTCGGTAATTACAGCCTCATTTGTTTCCTTTCTTAGGTCCCCTGACTATGCTTATTCCCCTCTTCAGTTTGAACTAACGCTCCCAGCATTGTCCTGGATATGAATTGTTTTAGCCTGTTTGTATCATGGATAGGTTTTTTTTTTTTTCTTCATCTATGACAGATAGTTCCCCTAGGTACAGTTATTTAAGTTTACATTCATGGTCTAATAGAAAATGGAATGCACTGCTCTGTGATATTTTCAATGTTTCCATCAAGAGATCAGTTATTATCCAGGTGAGTGTTCCTTTATATGAGATTTGTGTTTCTTTGCCCTACACCTTTACATGCTCTGTTTGTATGGGTAGTACTTTAACTGACAGGCCATGGGGGAATTTATTTGTGTTCTTGTCTATTAGGTGATCTCTGTGCTTTTGTATCTGAATAGGTGTACCCTTTCTTACTTTGGAGAAGTGTTGTATGGTCTTGTTGAAGATCTTATCTGTGTCATTAACTTGGGCTTCTTCTCTCTCAACTCTGAATAAAATTGTAATGTTTAGTCTATTTGTAGTTCTCACAGTTTCTGCATATGCTCTCCTATGCTTTTTAAATTTTTTCATATCAGTTGATTGTATGGTCTAAATTTTCTGCTTTATCTTTGAGTCCTCCTAGTCTATCTTCTACTTGATCCCTATTTTCCTCTCAGGCTTTCCGTTTGGTATTCTTGTTGGAATGTTTAGTTTTTAATTCTTTTATTCTTTCATCTTGAGTTTTCTTAAACATTTCTCCTTCTTCTTTGAACTTGGATGTCAGATCCTAGCTTGTCCCCCATCATTTCCATCAGTTTTATCTCTGTGTATGGCTGTGCATCTCTCAGCCATTTATTCTCCTTAAGTTCATTAAGCTTTTTGTCTTCTTTAAACTCCTTGGGTTCTTTGAGTTTTATAATTATTCTTTTAAATTCTGTATCCTGGGATTTATCAAATGATTCTCTAAAGAATCCAAAATAAAATTTGTCTTAAATTTTGAAAACATGCATTGTGTTTTGTTTTAAAGGAATAGAACCTAGGACCCCACCCATGTCAGCAAACTCTCTGCACTAATCCATGCCTTCAGTCCTTAAAGGTAGACTGTAGGTTTTATTGCCAACTTGACTGAACCCAGAGTCACCTAGAAGAGGGAACTTAATTTGAAAAATTGCCTCAGTCAGACTGCCCTATGGCCGTATCTTTAAGGATCTGTTTGATTGATTCCTAAAGTGAGTGGAACCAGCACTCTGTGGACAGCTCCATCCCTAGGTACATGGGTCTTGGCTGTACATGAAAGCTAGCATTGTTGAAGCCAGCAAGCAACATTCCTCCATGGTTTCTACTTCAGGTTCCTGCCCTACTTCATTTCCTCTCCTGAGTTCCCTCAGTGATGGACAGGCATGAAAATATAAGTTGAAATAAACCCTTTCCTCTACAAGTTGCATTTGGTTGTGGTGTTTATGACAGCACCAGAAAAGAAATGAGAACAATAGCTGTTTGGCTAAAGGTGCTATCAAGTTGGAAACTACTATCTCCTTGAGCTTAGTGACAATGTCAATATCACCTTTGAAGATTCTCGGTGTAGTAGCTCTGACTTGAGAACTGATGGCCACGACCTCAGGTCCTCTCCTCTCCTCCCTTCTCATGCTCACACATGTCTTTTAAGCAAGCTCTCTTCCAGTGGGGCCATATCCCCAGCTTGAAAGGTTTGTCTGTTTGTAATAAGCACCATCCATCATTTTTTAAAAAGTATATGGTGTAAATAAAATATAGAGTAATAATGCTCAGAAGGTATTTCAAAACCATGTTATTTTATAAGGACTGACAGTAAGTTACTTATGGCTGAGTTTTTTCTTCATGATGCACACAGTGCTTAGCATTGCATTTGGTTGCCATATCTTTTTAATTTTAACCTTTTCCTCAGCCCCTTCCTTCCTTCCTTCCTTTCTCCCTCCTTCCCTCCTTCCCTCCCTTTCTTCCTCCTTTCCTTCCTCCCTTCTTCCATTCCTCCCTCCCTCCCTCCCTTCCTCTCTTCCTTCCTTCCTCCCTTCCTTCCTTCTGTAAACAGGGTTTTGCTGTGTGTCCTTGGCTGGCACTGTCCTTGTGATCCCCTTACCTCAACTTCTCAAATGGTGGAATGCCCTTTCAAACCCAGCTTGTTGTCCATTTTCTGTTTCAGAAATGTGTTAGCTAATTTTCTCATTCCTCTGACAAAAACAACTTATGAGAGAAAGGGCTACTTTGGCAGATCATTTGAAAGTATAGAATACGTCCTGGTGCAGAAGTCATGGCAGTGGGATCATTAGGGCTGCTCACATTTGTCTCAGTCAAGATGCACAGAGGAATGAATGTTATAGTGGGATTGTGTGTAACATTTTAAATAATTGTCCTAACTACGGTTTTGATAAAAAGCTGATTGACTGAAGGCAGACAGGAAGTGTGGGTGGAGCTACCAGCCTGGGAAAATCTCAGAGCAGAGCAGACACAGCACACAGAAGCCACAGGGATATGACAGATGACACAGAGTCACTGGAGCTTCTAGGAGACGCAGAGGAAAGAAGCTGAAATGCTGCTGAGAAAAGGTACCAAGCCACGCACTGAACAGAATCATGGGCTGAGTTAAGATGAAGGAGTTAGCAAATTATATGTATTGGCCCTAGGTCAATCAGCATAAAAATAATGCAAGCATCTGTGTGATTATTTGAGCCTAAGTAGCAGTGGGGTTGAGAGTACATCCAAACCTCTGGGCTAGACCAGAAAGTCCAGCCAGAAACCACATACAACAGGATGCCATTGCTTAGTCTTATATTTTGTCCTGTCTTTTCTCAGCCCATATACCTAGTCCTTGAGATGGTGCTGCCAGCACTCACCCTGCCAAACCTCTCTGGAAATGCCTTACAGGCATGTTCAAAGGTGTGTTTTGTAGGTGAGTTTAAATCATGTTAAGTTTTTCATCAGGACAAAGTATTTTAATAGGTTAGCAAGTTTTTATATAAAAATGAAATAGCAAATATTAGAGATGTTGCAGGTCATATGTTGTGTCAACTCTGCTGTCTGTACGTGAATATAGTGACGAGTGGTGCAGTACAGCCTGAACATGACCTAAGTGTAAACTTTATGCACGCTGGAAACTGAATTTCATCTAATGTTCTGTGGTGATGTGAGCAAATTGGTCCCCATATCCTCATAGGGAGTGATGCTATTAGATGGCATGGCCTTGTTGGAGTAAGTGTATCACTGGGGGTGGGCTTTGGAGTTCAGATGCTTAAGCCAGGCCCAGCACCGTTTCTGCCTGCATGCCAGCATGTAAGCCAGCCCCAATGAAATACTTTCTTTTATGAGAGTTGCCATGGTCATGGTATCTCTTCACAGAAATAAAAACAGTAACTAACATAGTTCTATAATGCTCTTATTTTAAAAAAAAAAAAATCCTGCTGCTTAAACATTCTTCCAGCACCAGGACCACCAGGAGCAGGCAATGTGCCTAAGGCAGTAAGGCAGTACTGGAGCACCAGAAGCAGGCAGTGTATTTCACATAAAGTTCCATGGGCTGCTAAGAAGAAAGTACATTCTTTTGTTTGGGCAGATGTTCTGTAGGCATTTGTTAGGTCCAGTTGATTTGTGGTGTCATTGAACTCTGTTGTTTCTCTAATTTTTATCCAGATGACTTGTCTGTGGAAGTGGAATATTAAAGTCACCCACTGATGCTGTTTTGCCATTAATATGTTACGTTATATCTAATTATATCTGTTTTAGGACATTGTTCTTACCTGTGTTTGATACATATATGTTTAGAGTTGAGATGTCTTCTTTATGGATTGTCCTCTTCATATGGAATTACTCTCTTATCACTTCTGTCTGGTTCAGGTTTCAGGTCTCTCTTTTGCAGTTAGAATTAGCCATGACTACTTTTTTCCTATTTCCACTTGCTGGGATACGTTTTCCAGTCCTTTTACTCTAAGGTGGTGTCATCTTTAGTAATGAGGTATGCTTCTTGGAGGGAGCATTATGTTTTTTCTGAGTATCATTTCTCCTTAAGTTATGTTGCAAGTGTGGTACTCACTGACCAATCTCCAACCCCTGCCCTGCATAAACCTCTTATTGGTGAAATGTAAAATATCATGAATTATGTACACTGACTACAAATTTTTGTAATGCAGGTTTACAAATATGAAAAATGGAGCATTCTAGGAGATACAATAGTGGTGTTTTCTAGCCTCCAAATTTATCATGTAGAGTGATTTATTGGTGCTGACCTCTGATAGACTTTCCATATTTTGAAAACCCTTGCAAATACCTTTCCACCTCTGTATTGCCGAAGGCTGGTATTCATGCATGAGACATGACTCTCACTGAGTGCATTGATAGGTTGGAAGGCAATTTTAGAATTCTATTAACTGAAAGGCTAGGATGTCTTTAGCATGTCATTACATTGCAAATCATTTCCAGTAGAAGCTTCTTAATTGCATACCAAATGGATTTTGAAATATGAAAATTTTCTCTACACATGCATACAGGCCTAAAAAACATTGCTGTGGTTTGAAATTATAATATATTTCTGAGAATCTGTGTAGGGATGAAGATATCACTTTCAAACACATCTTTTGACAGTGCAGCCTGACATGACTCCCAACTCAAACAGTTTTAGTTCTCGTCAGAATGATTTCATCACAGTGTGTTTCACAGAAGCAACTTTCCCTTGTTCCACAGCCCTTCAAAGTTCATGAGCAATGGTTAAACACAGATCTCTCAACCATTTAAAATTTTAGAAGCCATTCTTAAGCTGAGGAACATAGCAGCACAGGTTAGTTTGGCATGTCAGACATAGTTTCTGACCCTGACCTCTGAAGTCTGCAAGAACCGTGTTCTGAGTGTATGTGCCTGTGTGCCAAAGCTTTGCAATTGATTATTAACTTTTAGAAACTCAGCCAATGTGTTAACTCCCTGATGTGATGATTCATTGCAAATTGTGCATATATCAGACATGACATTTTATTTCCTATAAATTCATATAATTCAAAAATCAGAAATTAGTTTTTTGATTTACATTTATTTGAATAATATGAAATATCTTTACATAATTATAGGGCATTTATATTTGTTCAATATGGATTGCCAGTTTATATTCTTTTTTCCATTTTTGTTGGAGTAGAATTTTTATTTCAGTGACCATTCTACACACCACAGAACTCATTTCAGTGGCTCTGTTTACTGTGCCTAGAGTGGTTCAAGCTATGCACACATATGCACAGATGTTGTTCATATGCTGCTGCTTTCCCCTAATATAATTTTCACAAATACTTCAACATTCAGATCAAAAATCAGCTCCTTCCCTTTACCTCCAGCATGTACAAATAACTGCCTTTAAAATCTATCACAGTTTTTATAATTAACAATTGGCCTAAATGATATGTCTCTTTACTAGATTCAAAAAATTTGAGAATGAAATTATAATTCATCTGCTATATTTTTAAGATTTATTTATTTATTACATATATAATATACTGAAGAGGGCACCAGATCTCATTATAGATGGTTGTGAGCTACCATGTGGATGCTGGGAATTGAACTCAGGACCTCAGGAAGAGCAGTCAGTGCTCTTAACCTCTGAGCCATCTCTCCAGCCCCTTCATCTATATTATTTATAACCTGAGTTAATATAGTAGTATTAACACATATTTTCTAGGCTTGTAAAAATAAAGTCCTGTGTAATGTTGCTTGTACAGAACTTAGTACAGTATCCATCATGCTCTCTTAGAGCCAGGACGACAATGAACTGGCAGGACCAGCTATTTGAAATTCTTTTTTTTTTTTTTTTCTTGATTTTTTTTGAGACGAGGTTTCTCTGTGTAACAGGCCAGGCATCTAACTTGCTAACTTCTCCATCTTAACTCAACCTGTGTTTTTTATTCAGCCATGCAGCTCAGTACCTTTTCTCAGCACCTTTTCAACTTCTTTCCTCTGCATCTCCTGGCGTCTCTGTGGTGTGTCTGCCCTGTTCTTCCTGTTTCCAAAGTTTTCTTAGTCTGGTAGCCCTGCCCATACTTTCTGTCTGCCTCTGTCCAATCAGCTTTTTTTTAAACCAGTAAGAGGGACAAATATTTACAAGGTACCATAATCCCACTACAATCCTAGAACTTGCTTTATAGACCAGGCTAGCCTTAAACTCACTGAGATCTGCCTCTACCTACCAAGTGCTGAGATTAAAGGTGTACACCACTACAGCCCAGATTAGGACTAGGTATCTGAAAGGCAGAAGAAAAAGGATCATTTGAACTTAAAAGTTTGGGACCAGCCTAGAACATACACACACACACACACAGAGAGAGAGAGAGAGAGAGAGAGAGAGAGAGAGAGAGAGAGAGAGAGAGAGAGAGAGAGGAGTAAAGACTCTTTTAGCCACTAAATCCTTAAATATACATAGAGAGACACAACTAAAGTTTTTATTTTAATAAAATTTACGGTTAATTATTAAAAACATGATTTTGCCTTATGGCTTAAAATAATTAGTTGCAACTTTGTGTTTGTGTTCTCTAAGAACAATTAACCTTTGCTAGTAAAAAATACTGATAAATTTAATACAGAAAGAAAAAAAATAGTCAGTGGTCACATCTGTTTTGTTATCTGAACATTTCTTCCTCTCAGACTCTATTTTGTAACTTTATTAAGATTACCTTTAATCAGTCTTTTGTCTTCTATATTTCCAAAGGATATCCATTACCTTGCTCTGGATATGGGTGAACTGGCATTGGCTGAAGTGGCAAGAAAAAGAGCATGTGACATTGATGTCTCGTCAGTATCCTCTGGAGTCGGTAAGGGCTAATGCACTTTATTAATGTGCTTTAATTTAGGGGCTAGAGAGGTGACTGTAGTAAGAGTTTCTGGCCTAGAATAGCCTGAGAGCCAGACCAGCAGTCCCAAATAATCTCACAAAGTCTTACATTAATTACAAACTGTTTGGCTCATGGCTAGGCTCATTATCAGCTAGCTCTTACAACTTCTTGCCACATGGCTAGTCCCTTTACCTGTGCTCCATTACATCTTGCTCTCTTGGGTGGCAGCTTCTGTGATTCCACCATTCTTTCCCTTTATCCATGCTTGGATTTGCTGCCTGCCTATAAGCTGGCTTGCCATAGGCCAAAACGATTTTTTTATTATCAAATGGTATTTCACAGCACACAGAAGGCCATCCCACATCGCTTCCCCTTTTCTGTCTAATCAAAAAGGAAGGTTTCAATTTCAACATAGCACAATTACATATAACAAAATACCTATCAAGCAAGAATTACAGTTACAATATCTAGTCTATTTGTATTTAGCAAAATTAAAGAAAATATTCTATCATGTACTTTATCCTTGTGAGTCCAAAGTTTTATATCTAATTTACCTTTTATTATAACTAAGGAAAACTATAATTATAACTATCAAATCTTCAACTCCATCAAAGACCACAGAAGGATATATGATCCAAATAAGGAAGGATTATAAGCAGCTTCCAAATTCTATGAATGTCAGAGACATCTGGCTGCCTAGACAGTCACCCAAGGGTCCTTTGTAATGTCAGGGCGCATCCATCTTTAGCCTGTAGGCCTATAGTCTCTGCCATACCTTTCACTGAAGCAGGAAATCTGAAGGACTGCTCTACCCATTTTTGCATAGTTTTCCAGTCACTTCTGCCTGTGTTTTGAAGAATGCCTAGTAGTTTCTTCTGTGAAGCAGGAACCTGAGGAACCATCTCAGCTTGTTCTGGCAAAGTTCCAGAGGTCACTTCTTATGAGTCCTGCATGTCCAGTTTATACAGCATACTGCCAGCCAGTCAAGGCAAAAACAATATCTTGTTCAGTGGCTAACTTTTGCCACAAAGAAAGTAAATTCCATATGGAGTTTCTTTGATGCCCATTATCCTCTTGAAATAAATTGGTGCTACCAGGATCAGACCTGTCCCATTGTCCAGAGAAGTTTAAGTTCTTAAAACATTTTAAAAGCCATATTTTGTAGATCCTTGAACTATTTGAAGATTTACCCATCTAATTGGAATATCTTTGTATATCTTAAAAACCTAACTAATATGACTATAAGTTTGATTATCATAGGTGACTATTAATCTCTGTTTCTTAATTATACATTGCCAATTTTAAAGGAATTGTATAAACATAATATCTTAAAAGTAGAAATATACACATAGTATAACAAAATTGACCTTAAATTTGTATCAATAAACTAAAATCCATACCAGTGTAAAGTATTTAGAGATTAACAGTTGTTTTTTGGATCAAAGTAGATTCAATAATCTATCTTTTTTATCATTTCTATATCATATCCCCTTTTTCCCTAGAAAGAGATTGACTATGTCCATTAAGCATTTATAATGAAAACAAACATTTATAACAATAATTTGGGAATTTGGCCATAGCTTTTCATTACTAATTCCTGCTGATTGGGGAGGGGGTAGAAATCTTATGGGAGTTCTAAGTCTGAATCATCTTAGTTGGCAGCCTTGAAGCTGATGTGACCAACTCTTCCTTTCAGAGAATTTTCAGGGTATCTTCCTTGCTCAAACTTTATTTTCTTTAATTCAGAATAAATCCACAGCCTCTCATATTCTGTAAAAATAAAAATAAAACCTCTTCTCCAAAGTAGCATATCTCTTGATTTTAATTTTAAAGTCAACTCATTTATAAAATATGTAGGTTGGATTCATTCAGCAGCATTTATAATCAAATATCTCTTAGCAGATCTTGCTTCTTCCTCAGCCATCAAACAATTCAAAGACAACATAACATATAGTATCTAGACTATGTATTTTCTATCTTTACATAGCATATATATATATTTATATATTTCTTTTATAAAGGAATTAATTTTTTTTCCTTTTTCTTCTCTCTCTCAAGCCTACATATATATTTAGACACACTTTAGGTTTTTTTCTTTTGTCTGAATCTGACTTTGCTGTATTTTTCTCTTTTTTTTTTTTTTTTGACCACACCTTTAATATACTCAGGCATGGCTAGGATTAAAGGCTTGGCTAGGGCGGCTGGCTGACTCCACCCAGCTCTTTAGTCTAGCTTCACAGAGAATTTAGCTTTTTAGCAGAGGTATTGGCAGGAGCCACGTTTACCACCACAACTAGGGAATTTTAGGTTCACACTACCACCAAGTAGAGCACTGCCACCCATTGCTCATAAACTCTATTATGTATTTGGCATCCAGTAAGATTTTTCTTTAAAGAAGACTGTGAGTCATTTGCAGTATAAGGCTGAGAAATCAGATTGACATCAGTCTGCCCCACAGTATGAACTATATGGTCAAGTGCTTTTTATACTTTGATTCTTAACCTAGGCTACACATGTGTTATGTTCTCTTGTTTAATTCTAGGAATATTCCTCTTAGGTATTTGGCAAGGTATTTACTATGGAATATTTCTAGGATGCTATTGGACAAAAGATCACAAATCACAGTGAATTAAAAGAGAAAGTACCTTGCTCGGTCTTCACAACCGTGCGTTGTGCTTCTGGACTGGCCGTCCCCACCACGGGGCCCTAAGGGTCACTTCATCACTGCTATGCTGCATCCCCCTCTTGCTTTTTGCTTACTAACATGTTATCAGTACATTCCAACATCACTGAAAAATAATTCAAACTCTGGGGCTTAGCAAGTTTTTTTTCCCTAAGATGCCTATTTGCTTTTTCTAGTGCCATGGTAAAGGTGAATAGAATTAATATCCAGTAGACGACACCAGGATAAAAGCAAAAGTTGGTTCATCAAGTATCTTGTTCTTAAACATCAAGAAATCAAATAAATAAATGAGCTAGTCAAGTGAACAGATAATTTTCAAAAGATGAAATACACTGGCCAATAAACACAGGAGAAAATGTTCGACCTTACTCTAGCCATCAGAAAAACACTACTCAAAATTAAGATTGCATCTTATTCCAGCAAGAATGACAGTTCCTATGAAAAGAAATAGCAATGCTGGCAAGGATGTAGACAAAAGGAAAAGCTTACACATTGGTAGTAGGAATGGAACTCTGTCAAGAACAATAAAGATAGAGCTACTATGTGACCCAGCTACATCATAACTGTGCATTTCCCCGAAGGAATCTGAGTCAGCACATCACAGAGATGTTTGCACAACAGTTTTACTGCAGCACCATTCTCAGCACATTGACATTCACTGTGGTACCATTCACAGTAGCTTCACTATGGAACCAACCCGTGTCCAACACCAGATAAATGGATAAGTAAATGTGGTGTATATTCAATGTAATTGTCAGCCTGAAGAATAAAGTAATATCATTTTCAGGAAATTGGATGCAACTGTAGATTTTCAAGTAAAGCCAATTAGACCAGTATCGTAAACACAAATATCATCTGTGTTCTCTCGTTTGTGGTTTCTAGATTTTTTATATAAATACATAAAATCCTGTGTGTATATTTGACAAGAAAGTGGAAGTGAAATAGTCTAGGGAGCAAAGGAGAGGGGAAGGATGAGCAAAGGGAGGGTCTAGAGGTGAGTGGACTTCTGTGCAACAGATACTTAGATGAAAATTTTAGAATATTTAAAAATGGTGTCTTGTTCTAAAATTACATTTCAAAAGAAAAGTTTAATTCTATAAGTAATTTAGTTGTGGCTAACTGTCCAGAAGTATAGTCATATCAGTCTGCTTTTGACTCTACTTTGCCTTTCTCTTCTGTCTTAGTTAGGGTTGCTATTGCTGTGAAGAGACACCAGGACCAGAGAAACTCGTATAAAGAAAACATCTAACTGGGGAAACTGGCTCACAGTTTCAGAGGTTCAGTCCGTTATCTTTATGGCAGTGTGCAGGCAGACATGGTGCTGGAGAAGGAGCTGAGAGCCCTACGGTTTGACCCACAGGCAACAGGCAGTGCACTATCCCACATCTTCTTTTATTATGGCAGGTCTACTTTGTTCTGTTTTTGTATGAAGACATAATTACATTATTGTTTCATTATTATAAGAACATCAAGAACCACTAACTGCTTTTCTGAGCTTCAGAGTTCTTCACCAAGCTAGATTACCACTGAGGGATGGAGAGTTGTCAGTGAAACTCCTAAAGTACCATTATTTTCTAACCTTTGCCCCACCCCTGTGTGTGTGTGTGTGTGTGTGTGTGTGTGTATTAGTTCAGCCAGAGAAATTATTTCTCCTGAAGTACTAAATATTGTGATGTCTTACTTCTATTGCTTCTGTAATCATCAATGAACGTGTTTAGAGCTAGTCTAGATTATTTAAATTTTCATAGTGATTTTGCTTAAAGAATACATGCCTCAAATACTGGATAAATCTTCTACTAATTTTAATTTCCTCTTTTATTTTTATATTATTTGTAGCAGCTAGTTGCCATGTTCTCTGTGAGCTGATTCTAAGAAAGAAGGAAGACAGGTCTGTGCTCACGCTCATTCAAAGGCAGAAGACAGATAAAAAGGGAAAGAAAAAAACACTGTTTCTATTTAAAAAACTATCTTTTTCAGAATTAGACTTATTCATTCATAAGCATATTACTGCAGTGATATGTAGAGAAGCTTGTTTTGTGATTTTTGTGAAATTATAGTTTTTTCAAGATAGCAATCTAGATATTTGAAGTGGATTCATTTAAGCAGAAGAAATAGCTGACAGATGTTCTCCCATGTGTGACATGCATGCTAAGTTTTTGTGACCTTTTTTCTGTTTATATGAAATTGATGTGATGGATGGAACATAACACCAAGACTCACACCAGGGACGTCAAGAAATATTGAAATCAATACCTTTAAAGAAGGTTATGATGCTGTAATGGCATCTCACACAGCGGCTTGGAACTTACTCCTGGACAGCCTGCTGGTGGCCACTTCCTTCATACAGCACCACAGCTGGCTTCACTGCCACTGCTGGCTAAAAGCTTTTCAGTAACAATTTCTTTCAGATTTACTCAGAAAAGAAGGAAATGTTTGGCAACTGGGGTAAAGGAGGAAGTCCTAAGTCTGTCAGGATTCGATTCTCCAGCAGATACAAGAAACTAGAGTCTCTGTATCTCTTTGTCAACTGCCAATTTAAGTGACAAAATTATGTTTTATATTTCCTTCAACTACGACAATGTCTCTTTCTTGTCCCTCTGTGTGTGTGAGAGAGAGAGAGGAGGCAGGGCGGGGGGGAGAGAGAGAATATACATTCACAAATATGGGGGTTAATTTCAATGTATTTTCCCCTGTGGCTCGCAACCTTATTGTTTGAGAAAAGATTATAGTCAGAAGTTTCTGGCCCATCTGGCCCAAGGTCCATACCTGCAGCCCCACTGCTGCTTAGCCCAAATAATCACACAAAGGCTTATATTAATACAAACTGTTTGGCCTATGGCTCAGGCTCATTAACCCAACCCATATTTATTCATCGATGTTTTACCACATGGCTTGTGGCTTATCTGTACTTTTACATCTTGCTCTCTTTGTAGCAGCTTGCAGCATCTCTGTCTGACTCCGCCCTCCTTCCCCTTTATCTGTGCTCAGATTTCTCACTTACCTCTAAGATGCCTTGCCATAAGCCAAGACAGACTTTTATTAACCAATGGTAATTCACAGCATACAGAAAGATATCCACATAAGTTCTTTTCACTGATGAGATCTCATCAATGTGGCTAGACTGATTAGCCAGGAACCTATAAGGGATTGTCTTCCCCACTTCCTGTTGTCTAGCACAGGGTTGCTGTGCCCTGCTTTTATGTACTGAGATGCAAACTCATGTCTGCACATGAGTCACTTTACCTGCTGATCTGTCTCCCCTGCCACTCAATTTCCTAAACTTTCTGCAATATTCCATCATCAGAAACTTCCCAAAGTATGGACTTTCAGCAAAGAATATAGGTACTTTTCCAGTGGCTACTACTGCAGAAAATATCTCTCCCTAGTGATCATTAGCTGCATTTATATTCTCAGGGAGGAACCGGGCCTCAGGATCCACTGCTCAGTTTGTGGTAGGATGTTGGTGGGCCGATCTTGTACAGGTCATTTGCTTATAATCACAGATTCTGAGAGTTCAAGAATGCATCAATCATGTCTTACCTGGAAGAAGGCATTCTCTAACATTTTATCCTTTCTTATAGCTCTTACTTTGTTTCCATGTCCTCTTCTGTGCTGTTCCCTTAGCCTTGGAAGGGGTGATAGATATGTCTTATTTATGACTCATCTTTCAACAGTCAGTTATTCTCAGCAAGTCCCTGCAGTAAGTACCAGCCACTACAAAAAGAATCTCTGACTAGAGATGACAGCAGCACTGATCTATGGACATAAGAAAAAATATTCAGAAGGCAGCTCAATAGACACATCAAATCTATTTAGCAAAATAGCAATGGTAGCTTCTTTACAGCAAGGCTCATGAACTTCTAGCCATGAGCTTTTGTCTAAATTTATGGTACTAGATGTGAGTTCCTTTCCATCAAGTAGGCTTCAAATTTAATCATAAAAGTGGTTGGTTGCCCATATAACAGACTTACCACTGTTGTACCAGTGGTGTGGTCTTGCCTGGTATTGTAGCACCCAGGGCCACAACTGAGTAAAGCAGTTGATGGCAGTTCTTCCTCAGCAGCATGCATAGCCCTGAGGGCACGGAGGGCTGTCCAGCAGGAAGGCTGCTTCCAGCTTAGTTCGAGCTAGATTTTTCTATGTCTTGTAAACCAAGTGTACACACTGTTTTTAAGAGTTCCATCTCTATGCCAGGGGACTGTACAAACTCTTTTACTTCTTATGTCTAGATTGCCAGATTTGGAGATTAAAAGGCAGCTGAAATACAAGAAATAAAAGGTTCTTGGGTAAGATGAGTAAGTGAAAAGGTGCCTCTATGTAACTCTGTGAATGCTAAAAAAATCAGGTTAACAGTTTATCTCAAAGAAGATTTTGTATAAAATCTTTTTGTATACATCATTTTGTATAATTAATATAGGACAACTAAAACAGTAAATATGAAACTAAGAATTACAGAATATTCATTATCTTAAGACTGTTTTAATGTTCAGATTAAAATGAATTTACAAAATGAGCAGAATTGAATCTCTAACAAACTATAAAAGACCTAAACACCCCAAGTTCTTCTAAATTATTCAGTCAGAAAATGGGCAAATGAATTGAACAGTTCTCAGAAGCAAGTAAATACATGTAAACAATCCATGTCCTTGGCCAGCAGGGACATGTCGAATCTATGTCAAATCCCTTAAAGTGTGACTATTAACAGATACAGTGACTGGTGCTACTTACTGTCTACTAACTGGCAACAGCACCAGCCAGTAATCAAGCTACCATCTTAGTTCTATTCCTGTGCTGTGATAAAATGCACCTTGGAGAAGAATTTATTTGGGCTCATGGTTTGAGGGCGTCCTCTGTCCCCAGTGGCAGCAGGAACCTGAGACAGCCGCTCAGGACTACCTGTGCAGGAAGGAGGGAGGGGAAGAGTCCAGCTGCTTCTTCTTTTTATTTAGTGCAGCAGTTGGGGTGGGGCTGCCCACCTCATTCACCTTTTCTAGAAAGTCCCTCACAGAAATTTGTCTTTCAAGTGATTGTAGATTCCTTCAAGTTGACAGTCAAATGGAAACCACCACACTGCCCACCCAGTCCACCACTCCTTTGCACTGGCTCAGTCAGCTATTCTTCAGAAAAAGTAAAAAGCTTCAGAATCTACAGTCCCATGCAATGTCATCTAAGGGTAATTACAATTTGTACAAAATGTCACTGGCCCACATAGAACAAATTAGTGAACTATTCGCTTCTTAATGGCTTGAAACAATTTTATGTTATGTACATTTTATCTCTACAAAGAAGTCACTAACTCTGTTTTAAACAGATTATACAACATTCATCCAGGAAATTTAACTGTGGTAAAATGTTATCATGATTTCCCTAGTAGGATATGCCACATCCAACCGTGTATGGCTGGTTCATTAAGAATATTGTCTAAGCAAAGCTGGTTCTTCCATGCAGTAATTCTACTTACAGGTGACCTGAGGTGGTCGTGAGTTCCAGTTCAGCCTAAGAAACATAGTGAGACCCATCTTAAAAAATAATAATAAGCTGGATGTGGTAGTACACACCTTTAATCCCAGCACATACATACACATACACACACACACACACACACACACACACACACACACAAATAACTTGCTTTTATACCTGTATGTGTAAGGTATATATAGAATATAAAAGTGAAACTTTGTTTACATTTCAATCTTATCTTCCAGATATCTCATGCATATGTTACTATTCCAAAATCTCAAAAATCCACAAGTTCAAAACAAATATTTTGGACTAAGTAAACTCAACTTGCACAAATATTTTTTTATGTCACTGAAAGATACAGGCCCAAATGTCCAGTAGAGATACGCTGTGAATGACTGCCATTTCCAGGAGTGACCACAGACAGATCTGCCAGCAAGGAGGCAACACTGTCCAAACAGCAAAGAGGTTAGAAAAGCAATCTAGAGAGAAGAAGAAAGCAGTTTGTTAACCCAGGAGTCAGTGAGGCTATATGGAGGGAAAAAGATGGGGGTGTATAAGTAACCCCAGCCTAGCAGTTGGCTGCCATGCCTAAAGGCAGGAGAATTCCACAGTGCTCACTTTAAATGCAGTCTCTCTGTTCAATGGAAAACAAAAACCAAAACATGGGGCTATACAAGTTGCTTTAACAGCACTGACAGGCACCATCCTGCCTTTGTGGCCCAGCATCTGGCCTTTGGATGCCACTGGAAGTCTTGAGCCTGCCAAAGAGCAGAGCAGAGGAAGCCCCTAATTTTTCTGCACCTCTAGAACCATTAGCCTCCAGAATCAAGAGCCTGCCCCTCACCTATATCCATTGTAGTAAGCATGATTCCCCAACACCCAGCCTAGGGACTTCTGGTTCACAAGGTTCTGGCATTACATACGCCTCTCTGTTGGAGCTGAGAAAGATCCCAGCCAAGTCTTGAATCTCCAACAACAAAAATGTTCCAGCAAACCCAGACACTGCTTTTTACTCTGCTCTTGGGACCTAGAAGCTTCATCCTGAGTCCATTCATTACCTTGAGACTATAGTGATTGGCATGAGAAGGAAAATCCGGCACTGGGAACAGCTGTCCCTTGGGACAGGGAAGGCCCTGCCTTTCTAAGACCTATGTTTGAATTGCTAGAAGACTCGGCATGCACCTGTTCATCCTGTGACACCTGGGGTAGGTCTTTCCATACAGTCTTGGACAGTAGCTTCTTTGGTGCACACAGCCCTGACATCACTTGATCTTGTCTGAGTTAGGTCCTACAGCTCCAGGAAAGGATGGCCAGTACCTAGTACACTGATTACCCATGACTACCCTAGTGGTCCTGGGAGAGGGCCTCCCATGGCTCCAGAACTCCAGCACCAAAGGCCTAGCGATCTCCTGTATTCAACGCAGAAGGAAGTCTGGCCTGAGGACTGTAGCTTCTGGTGTCACAAGATTTGCTGACCTCTGTGCCTAGCTGCTCTTTTGTGAGCTAGCCTTTATTTCTATCTCATGGTACTTCCATCTTATCAGCTTTAGTCTCCCTTTTACTTTGTCACTGCATCCAAAACCAATATATAAAATTTTATTTCTGCAATACTATATATAGAAAATAAACTACAAAATATATCATACATCTCTAGCATATATACCTTCAATACCTAAAAACTATGGAAAAGTTATTCAAGATCTCAATATTATTATGAAAAACTACAAAGAAAAACTTTTTATGTTCCAGCCAGGAGATGCTGAGACACTATTTTCTAAGATACAACACTATTCATTTTAACTACAAACTTCCAGCCTCTCAAGGTTACAGACGTAGCTGTCACTCATATCTAGCCTGGGTTGTGTATCTTCACATTCCCTGCCTTCTGCTGTTCATGTCTCTCTGCGTTCTTTCTTACTCCATACACCAAAACCAAAATGTGAAGCAGAAGTGAAATCGCAACAGCCCCATGTTCTCATTTTCTCCCTTTGAAATCTAGTACAATGAAACTCACTTTTTTAAAACCAGAAAATGCTTTGCTAAAAATACACAAACTTTTAGTGTCTGCAGGCCTCTACTTCCCCACCCAAACTGTACTTTAAAGTTAAAGCTGTGTATAGAATTACCACACAGCATAGAGCATACACAGAGAACATGTAGATTATGAGGAAAAAAAAGGACTATTTGCAAATGAATGCTGAGGAAATGTACTCAGCATAGCCTATGTTTTTGTTGTTTGTTTTTCCTGTGTATGATATGCATAAATATCACTAAGCCATCAAAATGTTTGTCATTCATATTTACATTGTTTTTAAGTATAGGAAATGCTGGAATTGACACACATTCTGGAAACCAAACCCTAGCTATTTTGTTAAGTTACTATTTTGTCATTCTTGATACAGTATATCAATTACTTTAAGAAAATACATGCCATTTTACTATTTTAGATGAAATAGAAGTCTGTGCTTAAAGTCTTGATCTTTAACTGGGATTTTCAAGCACTGATTTGGCTGCACAGCCTTTTAAAAGCCTTTGGGCACAAAAACAGGTAAAATGTGGTTTTAGTTATTGGCATGTCTGTGCAACAAAGCATTTGGGAAGTGTGATTGACAGGCCAGGAGTGTATATAAGGGGAAAACCTATGCTTGTGTCTGCTTCAGTGACTTTATTAGCCACACCCTACTTGTAAATTATAAGCTGTCATTCAGAGTAGCATAGTGATGTTTAAAACAAGTCAGATTATAATACCCACACTTCTTTTGCCTTAATGCCTAGAGGTAAATTCAGAAAATGTTCTTAATGTTTTGACTCATAAAAGCACCCATCTGGAAAAGAAATCAACAAGCCCTTATAGTACAGAGTAGTACAAAGAAGGTTTACAAGATGCTCACATGTATGTGCTTACGTGCATGCATATTACAGAGTTAATATTGCAATAGGTAACACAGCCTCACATATAATTCAGATCAGATATTCAACAGCTATTTCAGATGAATATAAAGAAGATAATTCACTGAGTTTTGTGGCAGATTTTAAGTAATTATTTTAAAAAATACTATATACTTTATTAAAACTGGTATCAATACTAAAAAACACTTCACAGGAGACCTTTATTATTTTACAAAGAATTATAGGACAACTTTGTATTTTAAAGCAGACAATGAGAAATAACCAATCATTTTATTGAATGTAAAATACATACATATTCATGTGACACTTTGATAACAACTATACAACTTCTTCCTTAATTTGATTTTTATTCTTTTTAATAACCCATTAGCATATATGGCAACTCTCTTCATTTATAAAGTATATATAAGAGAGAGTGACTGGGAGGGGCAGAAAGGGGAAGGGAGTTTGAACAAGGGAATACATGGATAAAAAAAATGAAACTTTATTCATAATAAAAAAGGGAAAAAGAAAATTCAAAAAAGTATATATAAGATCATAAAAATTCAAACTGCACAGAGATACAGTATAGTCAATCAAAATACTCTATCACCTCCTCCTCTTTCCATGAACAAAAATCAGACTTGCAACAGAATATTTCCTAGATTTCAAGAAAGTAGTAGTTCACATGTCAGCTTTTAGATACTAAAGGTTTTAGCCATTTTACTGTACATGAATGAATTGTTCAGTCCTCACTTTGAGTAGAGCATTCTACATGGATACTCGGGACTTGCATTTGTTCACAGTACCACTTCTGATTTATAATTTTAGAAGGAACGTTCATTGAGGCTCCTTAAGAAACACAGAGTAGTTTCACCTTTTTCTGTAGGTTTAATTGTGAGGTTCTGGGGTTATTTTTGAGGTGGACCAAACGACAAAACTTTGTCTTGAGAAAAGTCTTTATCTGACAAATAAGAAAAGACAAACACCTGTGAGTTGATGTTTAAAGCTCAAACTAGTTTTGAAGTAACAAGAAAGGGAAAGCCAGTGGCTCAAATTTCAATCACTTTTCATCTGAACCCATCAATGTGTGCACTGGTCCATTAATTATGTGGTCCAGCACAAAATGATATGTTAGTCCTCCCTTCTCCTCCAAGGTGACAGCTGGGAGACTTAGTTCAAGAAAAAGAAAGCTATTTCAAATATTTTATTGTTGGTCTCAAGAATTTACCTGTTATAAATGAAAACGAAAAAGTTAACTAATTGAGGAACAAACCAATCATTTCTTTCCTAGAACTAAAATAAAATTGGGGAAGATTTAGAAGATATGATTACCATGGGACCAACCTATTCTGGGCTAAGGAAGTACAGTAAAAATCAGTGATTTCTGTAAAAACTGGTGTAATACTTTTATTTGCAGGCCGCACATGCACTCTCTGCCTCACCCTGACTCTTGCTCGTGTGCTCAACTGCACTTAGAGACATCAAGGCTGAGTGTCAGTAAAACTTAGGGACATAAATATTAGCATTAACCACATATAATGATGACACATCACTAAATATTCTTCCTTTGATATCTTCCAAATATTAAAAACAATTAATTTGTTCTTATCTCATAAGTTATGGAAAAACAGCCAGCAAGCTGGGTCTGGCCTGAACACAGTTTGCAACATACTTTTTTTTTCTGTTTTATTTATCTGTGCTTCATAGGGAAAATGTTACTAAGGTACAGTTTTTTTTTTTAAAGTGTTTGTTTAAAGCATTTTGTAGGTTCAAAAATGCTACCCATTGCTAGGAACAAGTGAAAGTTATGCCATTAAAATTTTGCTAATGTGAACCCTACCTAGTACCCTTGTCCCACAATATTTTTATAGCAGTCCTCATAGGAAATATTGATATTCAGTATAAAGTCTTTGGTTCCATTTACTCTGCCTAAACTTTTCTTATCACATGGACTTGGCTTTCAGACTGGCACCTTAAAGATGTCAACAGGACTGGTTCAAAGTTATCCTCATGGACAAAGGGAGGTCATTAGACCACATCTCAAAGAAACCAAACCCCCTCCTGCACTTCACCTCTGCACATACATTTTCAGAAAAAAAAAATAAGTTTGACCATCTTTTTATTGATTGATTTTTTTTAAATCAGGCTCTCTTTTGCAGCCCAGGCTAATCTGGAACTTCTGATCTTCCAGTCTCAACCTCTCTAACTCAAATCCCAGATTTTCATCATGTGCTCAGCTGCATTTGTCCATTTTCTAAATTACCCATTGTAAATGACTTAATTTTGTGTTATATTAACCTGCATGATTTTTAATTTTCATGCAGTATACTGACTTATGGTCACACCCAATCTTCATTTCCCTCCTCCGGCTTCGCAGGCCCTGAGCCCTGAGGCAGCTTATGTTCTCTTTCTCTCTGATCCCATTGTGGCCAAAGTAGTGTGGCTCATGTGAGCCTGGGGATGGAGCCTTCCAGTGACTGCCCATCCCTTAGCTGCTATCACCTGCCAGCTGGAGGTCTCCCTAAAGCAGTGGGTCTCAACCTTTCTAAGGCTGTAACTGTTTCATATTGTTTCTCATGTTGTGGTGACTCCCAGCCATAAAACTATTTCATTGCTACCTCGTAACTGTGATTTGATACTGTTGTGAATAGTAATTAAATATCTGTGTTTTCCAATGGTTTTAGGTCTCCCCTATCAGACCCCCCAAAGGGGTCATGACCCATAGGCTGAGGACCACTGCCCTAGAGCCTATGCCCTCTTTGGCAGTGGAATTTTGGGTAGGCTTGCATTAGGAGACATGAATTTCCTCCTGTGGAACAGACCTCAATCTAATAAGTATGGAAAGGATATTTGGAGAGAGAATCTGTGTGATCCACTGGAGCAGGGGGCAGAGAGGAAGGGGAGGGGCTGTCTACTGCAGAGTTGGGGATGAGACTGGGGAAAGAGATTTGGGAGAATGGGAAGGAGAGATGAAGGTCTGCCGTCAGCCTCCCTGCTTCCCTGGCTGGAGTGGCTGCAGGTTCCCAGGTCTGTTCATCTTCTCAGAAAACAACACTTATAGTCACCATTCCCTCTATTGTTTTCTTTGTTTCTATTTCACTTATTTCTGCCCTGATGATCATTTCTTGTTGTCTATTTCATTCGAGTCTAGTGTTTCCAGATTTTTGAGTTGCATTAAGTCGTTTATTTGTGTTCTTTTTAATTTTTGAATGTAGACAAACACACACACATACGCTATTTTCAGTGTGTCACAGAGCTTATTGTATTCCACTTTCATTACTGCTTAATCCAAAAATGTTTTCCTTTTTAATTTTTTCTTTGATCCCTTTACCATTTAGGTGTGAGTTGTTTAACCTCCATGAGTTTATATACTTACTAGATATATTTTTGACATCAGTTTTTAAGTTTCACTGCATTATGATCAGATAAAACAGACTTATTTCAGTTTTTCTTAATTTGTTCAGATGTTCTTGTGTCTTAGGATATGGTCTATTTTAGAAAAACTTCCATGGACTGCTGAGTAGGATGTATATTCTTTGATGCTTGTGTGGAATATTCTGTAGGTATATATTAAGTTCATTTGCTGCATTGTAGCTTGAATCCTGTCTGCCTGCCATGTATTCTCTCCACCTGTCATATCACTTCCTGTCTCAAACTTCCTAGGATTAAAGGCATGAGCCTTCACTTCCTGGCCGTGTCTCTCTTTTAAACTGGATCAGTCTCATGTAGTCCCTGGTGGCATTGAACTCTTGATCTTCCTGTTTCCTCCTCTAAAATACTAGATTAAAGGTGTGGGCTGCCACTGCCTGTTTAACTAGTGGCTATCGCTGCCCTCTGATCTTCAGGCAAGCTTTATTTGTTAGAGCACAAACAAAATGTCACCACAGTGCATGATGTTATTCTATCGTTTCTCTGTTCAATTTTTGTCTAGATGACCTGTTATTTGAAGAAGGTAGGTTACTGAAGTCACCTACTGCATTAGTCATGGTTCTCTAAAGAGACAGAACTGATAGGATGAGTGTGTGAGAGACTAGAGAACTTTACAGGCTGCTTCCAGGTAGTTCAATAAGAGCTCCATTATTGAACTGAAATAAAAAGAATCTGGTAGTTTTTCACTCCATAAGACTGGATGTCTCAGCAGTTGATGGAGTCCCAGAGGATTTTCAGAGAGTTGCTGGTAATTGGTTTGTGTTGGAATTCCAAAGAAGCAGGTTCTCCTACCAGAAAGTGAATGTCTGAGCACAAGATAGAGGAACTTGCCAGTAAGAGTGAGCACAAGTGGGTTTACAGCAAAAGCTTCATTTTTCCATGTCCCTCTGTATGATCTGCTACCAAAAGGTATGTTCTGGATTTAGTTCTCACCTCAAATGATCCAAGGAAGAAAAACCCTTGAATAAGTGTGATGGTGCACACCTTTAATTCCAGCACTTGGAAGGCAAAGGAAGGAGGATCTCTGTGAGTTCAAGTCTACATAGTAAACTCCAGGACTGGGGAAGGAAGGAGGGGAAGAAGGGAGGAGAGAGAGAAGAGGGGAGGGTAGAGGAAGGGAGGAAATGGGGAGAGAGGAAAGAAAAGAGAGAACAGAGGGGAGGGGAAGAGAGAGAGAGTTAGGTACACTTGTATACCCATGTGTCTGGGTTTTAGTTGAATTCAGATATGATCAAGTTGACAATCAGAATCAGCCATTATACCTACTGTAATGGGTTGGTATTAAAATGTCTTTAATTCTAGTAGTGCACTTTAATGAAGTTGTGTGCACCAGAGGTTGGCACATGTATGTTTGGCATTGTGGTGGCTTGTCTGGTCAATTGTTCCCTTGATTTCAATGAAGTGTCCTTCTCTTCTAATAGTTTTGTCTCAAGTCTCAGTTGACAGATATGATAATAGGCCTGCGGCTTCCTGATCCCATTTGATTGGAGTATTTTTCCTTTCCTTTTACTTTAAGGAGATGCCTATCTTTAAAGTTAAGATGAGTTTCTCGTAGACAACAGAAAGATGGATTTTGTTTCTTAATCCTCTCATCTGGCTGTCTTTTGATTGGAGAGTTAAAGTCATTAATATTTAGTTATTGTTTAAATGTATGTACTGATTGCAGCCATTTCACTGCTTTTCTATTTTTTTGTTTATTTTGTTCTTTTTATGTTTGTAGTCATGCTTTGTGTCTAAGTAATTGTACCTTGATTTGTTTTTGTTCTACAGTCCTTGGCTGTGCTAATTATTCCTTCCTTAAGTCTGAAGTATGCTTCCAGTATTCACTTTAGGGATGGTTTGCTAGATATAAATTCTTTTATTATTATTATTATGAATGAAGAAGTTACGCTTTCTATCCCTGTGTATCATATTCAAGGTCCCTTCCCCCTCCTGCCACATCAGATCATTTTTTCTTCTACACAATCCTGATCCCCTCCCTGGGCAGACAGTCCCATGGACCCACTCACCCAATATTGCTTAGTTCAGTCTCTACTCCTGGCAGATCCAGTTTTGTCGCCCCTATGTGTTCAGCTTTCCCTCTGAATTTTTTTTTTCCCATCCCTGTATATCCTCATTCAAGGTCCCTTCCCCCTCCCAACACATCTTGACATTTCTCTTCTCTGCAACTCCCCATCCCTTCGCTGGGCAGGGAGCAGACAGTCCTATGGTCCCACTGATCCAATAATGTTTGGATCAGTCACCACTCCTGGCCAAATCCAGTTTTGTCCACCCTCCCTCAAGAGTGAGTAAGGTGTTCCTATAGTTGGAGTGGGGTCCAAAGGGTCAGTCCAGGGTGTTTCTGATCGCAAAATGTTCAGTGGTTGTGGTTTGCTGCTTGGGCATGCTTGGCTTTTTTTCTTGTTTGTTTGTTTAGAGACCACTAATGAGTGAGTACATCCCCTGCTTATCTTTCTGAGATTGTGATACCTCGTTCAGGAGGATATTCTCCAAATCCATCCATTTGCCTGCAAATTTTAGAATATCATTTTTTCTTACTGCTGAGTAGTACTCCATTGTGTAGATGTACCACAGTTTGTTAATCCATTCTTCAGTTGAGGGACATCTAGGCTGTTTCCAGGTTCTTGCTATTACAAATAATGCTGCTATGAACATAGTTGAGCTAATACCTTTGGAGTGAGAATGTGCATCTTTAGGGTATACACCCAGAAGTGGTATTGCTGGGTCCTTGGAGAGATTGATTCTCAATTTTCTGAGAAACCGCTATATTGCATTCCAAAGTGGCTGAACAAGCTTACACTCCCACCAACAATGGAGGAGTGTTCCCCTTGTTCCACATCCTCTCCAACATAGGCTGTCATCTGTGCCTTTTATCTTAGCCAATCTAACAGGTGTTAGGTGGTATCTCAAAGTTGTTTTGATTTGCATTTCTCTGATGGCTAAAGATGATGAGCACTTTTTCAGGTGCCTTTCAGACATTCATAGTTCCTCTGCTGAGAATTCCCTTTTTAGATCTGAACACCATTTTTTGATTGGGTTATTCAAGGTTTTGGGCTCTAAATTCTTGAGCTCTTTATATACCTTAGAGATCAGTCCTCTATCACTTGTAGGGTTGGTGAAAATCTTTTCCCATTCTGTAGGCTGTCGTTTTGTCCTATTGACAGTGTCCTTGGCTTTGCAGAAGCTTCCTAGCTTCAGGAGATCCCACTTATTGATTGTTGTTCTTAGTATCTTTGCCACTGGTGTTACATTTAGGAAGTGGTCGCCTGTGCCAATTTGTAGAAGTGTATTTCCCACTTTCTTTCCTATCAAGTTCAAAGTGGCTGGGTTTATGTTGAGGTCTTTGATCCACTTGGATTTGAGTTTTGTGCAGGGTGACAGGCTTGGATCTATTTGCATTTTTCTGCACACTTCCAACTAGCTATGCCAACACCATTTGTTAAAGATACTATCTTTTTTCCATTGAATGTTTTGGACCTCTTTGTCAAAGATCAGGTGTTCATAGGTTTTTGGGTTAATGTCTGGATCCTCAATTATATTCCATTGGTCCACAAGTCTGTTTTTATGCCAGTACCAGGCTGTTTTTATTACTGTAGCTCTATAGTATAGCTTGAAATCAGGGATGGTGATACTTCCTGAGATTCTTTTGTTGAGTAAGATTGTTTTGGCAATCCTGGCTTTCCTGTTATTCCAAATGAAATTGACTATTGTTCTTTCAAGGTCCAAAAAATATTGTGTTGGGATTTTGATGGGCAGTACATTGAATCTGTAGATTGCCTTTGGTAGAATTGCCATTTTTACTATGTTGATCCTACCAATCCAGGAACATGGTAGAGCTTTCCATTTTCTGATACTCTCTTCAATTTCTTTCTTCCGTGATTTAAAATTTTTGTCAAATAGGTTTGTTACTTCTTTGGTTATAGTTACTCGAAGGTATTTAATACTGTTTGCAGCTATTATGAAGGGTAATGTTTCCCTTATTTCTTTTTCAGCTCTTTTATCTCTAGTGTATAGAAGGGCTACTGATTTCTTTGAGTTAATCTTGTATCCTGCTACATTGCTGAAGGTATTTATCAGCTGTAGCAGTTCCTTGGTAGAATTTTGTGGGTCACTTATGTATCCAATCATATCATCTGCAAATAGAGATAGCTTCACTTCTTCTTTTCCAATTTGTATCCCCTTAATCTCTTTTCCTTCCCTTATTGCTTTAGCTAAAACTTTGAGAACTATATTGAATAGATAAGGGGAGAGAGGACATCCTTGTCTAGTTCCTGACTTTAGTGGGATTGCTTTGAGTTTTCCTCCATTAAGTTTGATACTGGCTGTCGGCTTCTTGTAAATCGCCTTTATTATATTTAGGTATTCTCCCTGTATTCCTGATCTCTCCAGGGCTTTAATCATAAAGGAGTGTTGGATTTTGTCAAAGGCTTTTTCAGCATCTAAGGATATGATCATGTGGTTTTGTTCCTTCACTTTGTTTATATGATTGATAACATTTACAGTTTTTCGTATGTTAAACCATCCCTGCATTTCTGGGATGAAGCCTACTTGGTCGTGGTGGATGATATCTTTTATACATTGTTGTATAGGGTTTGCCAAAATTTTGTTGAGAATTTTCACATCAATATTCATGAGGGAAATTGGTCTGTAGTTCTCCTTCTTTGTTGTGTCTTTGAGTGGCTTGGGTATTAGGGTGATTGTGGCCTCATAAAAGGAATTTGGCAATATTCCTTCAGTTTCTACTGTGTGAAATAGTTTGAGGAGTAGTGGTAGTAATTCTTCTTTGAATGTCTGGTAGAATTCTGCACTGAAACCATCTGGACCAGGGCTTTTATTTTTGGGGAGGTTTTTAATGACAGCTTCAATTTCCTTAAGGGTTATAGGCCTGTTTAGGTAATTAATCTGATCTTCATTTTATTTTGGAAGATGGTGCCTGTCCAGAAAGCTGTCCATTTCTTCTAGGTTTTCCATTTTTGTGGAATACAGATTTTCAAAATATGACCTGATAATTCTCTGTATTTCCTGGGGGTCTGTTGTTATGTCCCTCTTTTCATTTTTGATGATTTGGATACTCTCTCTCTCTGTTTTTTGGTTAGTTTGGCTAAGGTCTTATCTATCTTGTTGACTTTCTCAAAGAACCAACTCTTAGATTCGTTGATTCTTTGTATTGTTCTTTTTGTTTCAATTGTATTGATTTCAGACCTGAGTTTGATTATTTCCTGCCATCTACTCCTTCTAGGTGAGTTCGCTTCTAATTGTTCTAAGGCTTTCAGCTGCACTGTTAGGTCTCTAGTGTGGGATTTCTCTAGGTTTTTCATATAGGCATCTAGCGCTATGAATTTTCCTCTTAAGACTGCTTTCATTGTGTCCCACAAGTTTGGATACCTTGTGGATTCATTTTCATTAAATTCTAGGAAGACTTTGATTTCTTTCTTAATTTCTTCCTTGACCCAGAGATGGTTCAGCTGAGTGATGTTTAGTTTCCATGAGTTGGTAGGTTTTCTTTGGGTTTTGACGTTGTTGAACTCTAACTTTAGGCCCTGGTGGTCCGATATGTTACAAGGGATTATTTCCATTTTTTTTGTATCTGTTGATATTTGCTTTTTGAACAATTATGTGGTCAATTTTGGAGAAAGTTCCATGAGGAGCTGAGAAATATGTATATTCCTTTGCGTTTGGGTGGAAGGTTCTGTAGATATCTATGAAATCCATTTGCATCATAACCTCTTTCAGACTCCTTATTTCTCTGTTGAGTCTCTGTCTTGTTGACCTATCCAGGATTGAAAGTGGGATATTGAAGTCTCCCACTATTAGGGTGTAAAGATTGATGTGGGATTCAACCTTTAGCAGTGTTTCTTTTACATAAGTAGGGGCCCTTATATTAGGGGCATAAATATTCAAGATTGAAATCTCCTGTTGACCTATTTTTCCTGTGATGAATAAGTAGTGACCATCTTGGTCCCTTTTAATTGCTTTTAGCTTAAAGTCTACTTTATTAGATATTAGGATTGCAATCCCCGCTTGTTTCTTAGGACCATTTGACTGGAAAAATCTTTCCCCAGCCCTTTATTTTAAGCCTGTGTCTGTCCTTGCATTTGAGGTGTGTTTCTTGTAGGCAACAGAAGGATGGCTTCTGTTGTTGTAGCCATCTTGTTAGTGTGTGACATTTTATAGGAGAGTTGATTCCATTGATATTAAGGGAAGCTGGATATAAATTCTTTCAGCGTGTTAGGGAGATTTTTTTCTCATTCAACTATGGCAGCTAGTTTTTGCTAGGTACAGTAGTCTTAATTTGCCATCCATAGTCTCTTTGAACTTAGAATGCATTGCTCTAGGCCTGTGTGTTACAACCCCTTTGGGGGTTAAATGACCCTTATCAGATATCCTGCATATCAGATATTTACATTATGTTTCATAACAGTAGAAAAATTACAGTTATGATGTAGCCACAAACATTATGTCATGGTTGGAGGTGACCGTGATATGAGGACCTTTATTAAAGGGTCACAGCTCTAGCCTGGTTGAAAACCACTGCTCTAGACTCTTCTGGCTTTCAAAGCTTCCATTGAGAAATCGGCTGTTATTCTGATAGAATTTCCTTTACATGTGACTTTCATTTTTTTATTGAGTTTTGAATGCTCTTTCTTTGTTCTGTATATTTTGTGCCTTCACTGATATGCTGTGGAGAGTTTCTTTCCTTGTCTATTTGTTACTCTATGTGCTTCTTGCATACATACGTGTGTGTGTTTTGTCAGTTTGGAGAAATTTTCTTCTATGCTGCTGACCTGTGATTCTTCTCTTTCATCTATACCTATAACCCAAGGACTTCCCAGAGTTTCTGCATTCACTTTCCCTGTGTTTTTAATGTTTTTCAATATTCTTTGCTGGTGTAGTCTGATTCCTCTACTTTATCTTCAAGATTTGATATTCAATCTTTGATTTAATTCATTCAACTCATACAATTCTTCCCTGAATTTTCTAATTGGGCTGTTGAGTTTTTCAATTCTATCTTGATTCAACTTGAATTCCCTTCAGAGTTTCTCTTTGTTGAATTCTGCTTTCAAATCTTAGATTTTCTTCATTTTATTCAGCCTTATATTTGTGTTTTTGTGAGTATAACTTGGGTGTTTATTTTCTTTAACGTCTTTCTCTTTATTTAACTCTTCGTGTCTTCTTTAATCTCCTTGAATTCTTTGATAAAGTTTATGGCTGTTCTTTTAAGGACTGTATCTGAGGGTTCATCTAGAGAATTCCCACTGGAGAACATTTCTATAGTTCTGATGGGCTTTTCATATTGTTTGTGGTTTTGTGATGAGACAGAACAAGTGGCTTTTTTTGTGGTTGTGAATTTGATGTGGATATAGAGAGCTAGGGTAGAGCACAGAATAGGCCTGAAAGTTGGGTATGGCATAGTTGAGATAAAAACTGGTGAACACAGGTTGACAACAGGATGTACATCCTGGTCCAAGCATGTTGAGGGTCCTGCTGGCTACTCTGGGTTAGTGCAATGGATGTGGAACCCATGTTATATCTGGAAAGTGGGAAGGGTGACCAGAAATTAGAAGCAGGAAAACTCACCAGGCTCGACCCCAGACTTTATGAGTGACTTCACCCTTCTTATTTTTGTATTTTGGGTGTTTTAGTTATGTCATGGATATTTCTTCTGGTCTGTGGTAGTTTGAAAGAAAATGCCCCTCCCCAAAAAGAGTGGCACTATTAGAAAGTGTAGCCTTGTTGGAATAGGTGTAGTCTTATTGGAGGAAGTGGGAAATTAGGGAGGTGAGCTTTGAGGTTTCATATATGCTCAAGATACCGCTCAGTGACTCAGACCTGAATTGAGTTGCCTGTGTAAGATATATAACTCTTGGCTGCTTCTCTAACACAGTACCAGTCCCACCATGATGATAATGGACTGAACCTCTGAGCTGTAAGCCACTCAACTAAATGCTTTCCTTTATAAAAAGTTTCCATAGTTGTAGTGTCTCTTCACAGCAATAAAAGCCCTAAGACATGGTATTCTGTAGGCCATTTGTACCTTTCCCTGTGTTTGGAAAACTTTCTTTTATGATTTTATTGAAAATATTTTTTATGCTTTTGGTGTGTTTTTTCCATAATCTGTGCCTATACTTTGAAGACTTGTTCTTTGCATGGTGTCCAAAGCTCTTTGGTGTTCCATTCATTAATATTTAAATTTTATTTTTGACCTTTCTGAATAATCTAATCCATTCTCCTTGTTTTGTTTTCTAGAATTATGCTTTGTTTTCCACATGCTCCATCTGTTTATGAAGCTTTACATGGGCTTTTCCCCTCTGTGTATGGGTGTTTTGCCTGCATGTATGCCTGTGTGCCATGTGCATACTTAGTACCTTCAGAGAGAAGACAGTCTTAGATCTCCTGGAACTGGAATTATAAATGGTTGTGGGCCACCATATGGATAGTGAGAATTAACCTATAGCCTCTGGAAGGTTGAACAATACTCTTAACTGTTGAACCATATTTGAGTTTTTCATTTCCAGCATCATTTCACTTTTGTTTTCCTTCAGTAATTATTGTATTAATTTCCATATTTTGAATTGACTTTCTTATTTGGCTCAGTGTTTTGATTCTTTTGGGGTATATTCATGTCTTTCTTATGTTGTCTGAATATAGTTATAGCCATTATTTTATATTCTTTTATAAAAAGTTCTCCCACATTGTTCTCACTAGGAGCCATTACTATAGAATTGGTAATTTTGGAGCAGACATGTGGTCTTGATGTGTGTGTGTGTGTGTGTGTGTTGTTGTTGTTGTTTTGTTTTGTTTTGTTTCTGTGCTTGAACTTGTACATCTGGAGTTTGCTAATTGAGTGTCTCTATTTCCTTTTCTTTTTAGTTCAAGTCACTTTTCTTTAGTGAAGACATTTGCAATGTAATATAGAGGAATATGTTATAGTAGGGTTGATTTGTATTTTTCCTCTGAGTGACTGGTATTCAGGACTAGTCTCTGTCCTGTTTTTCTCTGAGAGTCAGCAACTGTCTAAAGTAACAGTTACTATCCAAGGGTCAACAACTCTGTAATCCATCTTTCCTTTGGGCCACCAGTTTACAACAAAGGACACGGAGACTTACTATTAATTGTGAAAACTCAGCTAGTAGCTTAGGCTTGTTTCTGCCTACTCTTAGACCTTAAATTAACCCATTTCTATTAATTTACTTTCTGGCTCATGGCTTTATTACTTCATCTCTGTAGTGGCCATCCTGCTTGCTTTAGGTCTCCTGGTATCTCTATCTCCTCCTCCTCCTCCTCCTCCTCCCACTCCTCCTCCTCCTTCTTCTTCCCAGTGTGCTCTCTTCCCAGAAATCCTGCCTGTCTATTGGAAATTCAGCTTTTTATTAAACCAATCAGAATGACACATCTTCACAGTATTAAAAAAAGATTGTTATACAACATTTCCCCCTTTTTTTCTAAATAAAAAGGAAAAGCTTTAACTCTTAACACAGTAAAACTGTATGCAATAAGAACATTTATCAGGTATTGTCTAAATAGAAACAAAAAGTATTAACTTTAACAAATGAAACTATATACAATAAGAATTATCAAGTAAGGATTACATTCACAGTGTCCAGTCTATTTGTATTTGGCATATTTGGAGAAAATATTCTATTATCTCTCTATTATCGTATCTTGATGAATTTAAAGTTTCATTCCCTAAACCATTTTCTATTATAATTTGTATTAGCATCTTAAACCTGTCTTTTTAAACCTCAAAACATTTTTAAACAATTTAAGCTTTTATGCCTCTCGATCCCATAAACTTTACAACTCCTATGTAAGTTTCTTTTCTGAATCTGGTTATCAAGGAAAACTGTGAAACTGTAACTATTTAGTCTTCAGTCTCCATCAGTAATCCAAGAAGGGTAAAATATTACTTGAGGAAATGCAGAGCAAACAACTTCCAAAACTATAGATATGATAGGAATAGCTGGCTACCTGGACAGTCACCCAAGGTTCCTCTGTAATGTTGGGGTATTTATCCTGACCTACAGGCCTAGAATATCTGACAGACATTTCTGTGTAGCAGGAATTTAAAGAACTGTCCTGCCTATCTTTTGTGTCCTGATTATACAATTTGGACAGCACACTGTCAGCAGACCAGGCAAGGGCACTTTCTTGGCCAGTGGCAAACTTTGTCACAAAGAAAGCAAACTCCATATGGAGGTTCTTAGATGCCCATCATCCTTATTTTTTTTAAGATTTGTACTGCCAGAAGCAGATGTGTTTCACTGTCATGAAAATCCTTAGTTTATTATAACATTTTAAATGCCATATGCTGTGGGTCTCTGAAGTGTTTGAAGACCATCTATCTAAAATATATCTCTATTTGAACTTAAAGACGTGACTAGAAGTTTTACTGTTAAAAATAACTACTAACCCGAATTTCTTTGCTATCCTAAATAGTTTGTAATAATAACTTTTAAGGACTAGAAATTTGTATTAAGTTGTTAAATAAACTGCATAGGTACAATACATTAAATGAGAGTAGAAACATATATATAATTTGTTCTAATAAAAATAACCTTAAATTTATATCACTTTACAAAAATCCATACAATTGAGACTACTGGTTGTTCAAAATTAGACTCAACAATCTGCCCTTTTATTCCATCATTTTTGTGCTATTACCCCCCCTTTCCCTCAGAAAGATATCTTTGAATCTAATCTCCTTTGTTTAGCTTTTTCCCTGACCATTATCAGTAACATTTCTTAACCAACCCCCCCTCAAATGGTAATGAATGTCTATAACCTACCCAATGACCAAAAATTGCCCACCCCACCTCTTGGAAATGTGGGTGTTGTGTTCTGTAGACTGTTTCCTGTTGTTTAGGGAAAATGGCATCTTTATGGAACCCTGAGAAAATTAAGATAATGGTCAAGTCCTGGGGGAGCTACTGGTTGTCCAGTCTCCATGTGATGGGATAATGCAAAGCTTATCTGAAGTCCTCACCGGAATATTCTGTGAGTTTGGACCATCTTAGCAAGCAGCCTTAAACCTGTTCTGGATGCAGAAGTCTGAGGAATCTATAACAGAGGAATTCCGATAGGCTAGATTGTCTGGACCCCTTACTTTGAAAACACAAAAACTTTTAAGGGTAACATATATATCTGCATTAACACAAGTTTGGAATGTGTGGTGTTACTCTAAGTATTAGCAGGTAAAAGGCATCTGTCAACTTTATAAGTCCATTTGGACTACATAACCAAATTGTGATACAAATCTCTATGTAAAATGAAAGGATGGCATGTAATAATAAGTCATGAGGACACTGACCTGTTCCCATGCAAAGGGATGGGCTTACATTTCACCTGTCCGGTAGTTTTTCTTGTCCTCCTTCATAATTGTATCCAAGACACTCAGGAAGTCTCTGCCAGTTAAATCTGATCTCTGTTTATCTGGAAAGAATCTACAGCTTTTTGTTTCCATAGGAAACAAAATAGCCACTTTTTCAACATAATACATTTTTTACTTCTATTTTAAAGTTAAGGCATTCCTAAAGTATATTGGTTGGTTTAATTTAGCATTTCTTCCACAATCCAGTTTCTCTAAGCAGTTGTTCAAAAATTCAACATTAACAAATCATCACGTAAGGTCTAAAACCCCCCTGTGTTATATTTCCCATCTTTACTGGCTTTTTTTTTTATTACTTTCCTTTCCTTAAAGATTCTCTTTAAAGACTTTATTATTTTTATGACTGTCTATATCCTTTTCCCCCCCTTAAGCCTATATATAGTGTTAAACAGACTGTAACCCATTTAGAGGTTTTTCCATCTGAACCTGCTTTACTGCATATCTATAACCTTTCTGTCTACATGAACAAATCATTGAACCACTGTACTGCAGCCTGCATGAGAGATTGCAGGACTAGGAAACCATGTTTAGCTCTGTTTTTGTGTATCTGGAATATTTTATTTAAAGTTTTTTCAGGTCTTATATGGAAATATATATATGGACATTAGGGGCCATTAGTAGTTGGTCTTTCCTTTGGGCCAAGGAGACCTATATTAATTATGAAAGCTTGGCTGAAGGCTTAGGATTGTTTTTAGCTAGCTCTTAAAACTTAGCACATTTCCATCAATTTACTTTCTGCCTCATGGCTTTATTAACTCATCTCCATAGTATCCATCCTGCTTGTTCTGCATCTTCTGACATCTCTGCCTTCTTCTTCCCAGCATCTTCTTCACCAGTAAATCCTGTCTAGCTATTGATCATTCAGCTTTTTATTAAACCAATCACTCTGCAACACCCCTACCTGCTCCCCACCTTTACCTCATCTGGTATAACTGCACCTTGACACACTAAACTGGATCAGCTCTGGCCTGATGACTGCCTTTGTAGCCTCCGTTACCTGCCCCAAAGTCTGTGTTCCTGTGTGTCTTACCCTGGGACAGATCTAATTCCCACTCTAGGTCTACAGTTTCTGCTGTTGTGGAACTACACAGGGAGTTCTAAGTTATGAAACTCCCTACACTTGTAAGCCTTACCCTATGTGTAATTTGGTTGTTGTTGTTTTTAGTGTGAGAGAGCATGTGTGCATGTGTGCGTGCATGCATGCGTGCGTGCATGTGTGTGTGTGTGTGTGTGTGTGTGTGTGTGTAAAGACAACTTCTTTTGATATGATCTCTCTGAACCTAGAACTTGCTGAATGGCTAGGCCAGCCAACCAGTGAATTCTAAGAACTTTCTGTCTTTGTGTCCCAGGAACAGAATTATAGACACATCCTGTTGTACCTGTGTCCTGGTAATGACCTTAGGTGCTCATGGCTGACCACCAAGCACATCCCTAACCCCTTTTTAATTTTTGTAAATTTAGTTTATGTAACAGGAATTAAAGTTTGTGCTGCATGTAATAAATAGAGCTATTGAAAGTCATATAGTTTATAGGAAAATGGTTGGAAAGATCATAATCATAAGCAAAATAATTTAGATTCAGAGAGGCAATTATTGCCTGTTTTTTCTCATATACAGGTTTAAAACAGAAAGAAATGAAATTATAAGGAACATCATGGAAGTGGAATACTGAGAGGGTGGACAAGGTTGTCTTACACCTGCCTAAAATACAAGCCTGAAGCCCTTAGTGTATCACATGTACATTAAATACAAGCCTGAAGCCCTTAGTGTATCACATGTACATTAAATACAAGCCTGAAGCCCTTAGTGTATCACATGTACATTAAATACAAGCCTGAAGCCCTTAGTGTGTCACATGTACATTAAGACAAATACAAGCCTGAAGCCCTCAGTGTGTCACATGTACATTAATACAAATACAAGCCTGAAGCCCTCAGTGTGTCACATGTACATTAAGACAAATACAAGCCTGAAGCCCTTAGTGTGTCACATGTACATTAATACAAATACAAGCCTGAAGCCCTCAGTGTGTCACATGTACATTAAGACAAATACAAGCCTGAAACCCTTAGTGTGTCACATGTACATTAAGACAAATACAAGCCTGAAGCCCTTAGTGTGTCACATGTACATTAAGACAAATACAAGCCTGAAGCCCTTAGTGTGTCACATGTACATTAAGACAGTTGAAAGAAGGGAAGCTAATGCCAAAATACGGCACGCTTTTATTCATAAAACTTTTTAATTAGCCAAAATCGTACAGACCGAAAATACAGCTTGTTGGCAAGGACTGAGAGGGAGGATAGAAAGAGAACTGAGTTTTCATTAGAAGAGTTAGTTGTTTAGGGTAAACGAACCCTGGGGATGTGTTCCACTTAACAGGTAAAATGACAGACACAACATAGTACGGCTGTTAAAGTGACAAGGAGAAAAATAAAAGAACACTTCTTGCCTTACAGGTGCTAGCCAGAAGTTTAAAACTCTATCATTACTTAAAATCTAACGTTGACAAGAAGAGTAATAGAGGTGAACATGGTGGCTAGCTGATCCCATGCAGATCTCGTTCCAAAACCAAGGGCTGCGGCAGTGACCAGTGCTGAAGGTGTTACAGGAGAGTGAACACAAACGTTAACTACAAGAAAAGACCACAGACTTTCTGAAGTGTTACCGCCGTGCACAGCCACATGACATACGTGCATACGTAGGGTAGCTATAAACGGGAATTTGAAGAATATATTAGGGAAAAGCGCTCTTTCTATAGAAAATATATGTTTTTAAAAAAATCATTGTTTTCTAAACTATAGAATTATTTAAACCTTTTATTTTGAAGGTACTACAAGTATATGGAAAAATGCGTATATCATATGTAAATATCATGGCATTTTATATAATGAGCCTGAGTTTCTGCAGGTTTGGAATCCATGAGAGTTCTGTAGCAGAACATCCATGAATACTAAAAGAAGACTGTACAGTATAACAATTTGAGAAGTCTGAGTCAAAATAACAGTGATCATTTCAATAACATAATGATCTGGGGCTGGAGATGACACCATCACTAAAGTGTTTGCCATATATGCACAAGAATATGAGTTTGGATCCACAGCATCGCATGTGGTAGTGGCTCTAACCAGGGCTGAAGGGCGGAAAGCAGAGGTGAGCAACACCCTGAGGATGCTGCTTAATCTATCTAGCTGACTGGGTGAGCTCCACATTCTGAGAAATACAGTCCAAGAAAATAAGGTAGAAAAGCACTTGACCTCTGACCTCTGCATATCACTGCATAAATGTGCATGCACACACCCATACATTCACACATTCACAAAATAAAATAAATGACTAAATTATTCATAAAATAAAAAGTGACAAAGCTAAGTCCAAGAGTGTGTTGAATACAAGACATACAGATAGATAGATGGCTATGGGGAAATAGAGAAAGGAAGAGACATTGATTCAGAAATTTTAAAAATAAAGAGACTTTCAGACAGGTGAGATCTGGATTTGATATCTGATAAGCTGTTTTCAGACCAATGAGAGAGAGAAAGAGGCCCAATTATGTTAAAAGCTGCAAGTAGCAATGAAGACATACACTTTACAACTTATAATATATGCACAGAAAGAAAGTTAAGTGAAAACCTTGGAATGGAGGGAACTTTTCTGAAAATGAATAGGAGGCAAATTTTACCATGTGGTTATATGCTTATCTCTGGAATTTGTGAATATATAGTTACATAGCAAAGTAGACCTTTCAAATTTAATTAAGATTACAAGAAATTACCTGCACTGTCCAAATGGACCTAAACTAATCATTGATCCAGAGTCAGGCATGGCTATGTATAGACAATGCAATAGGAAAGGACTTGAGAGAGACTTGACCTGCTGGTGTTGTAGATGTTGACGTAGATGTTGAAATATGGAAAGGAATATGGCTAACTGAGAAGCAAAAAACATCTCTGACAGCTAGCAAGGGAAAGGAGACCTCAATCTGAAGCCCTATGGGTTTTTTTTTTAAGATAAATTTTTAAATATTTCAAATAATGATGTGCCTTAGTCCTTAATAATACAGATGTTCCAGGATGTAGAGCAGGTCAGTGAAGCCAGACTGGACATAAGTTGCTAACTTGAAGGCAAATGACAGGCAGCTAGATGCTGTCATTCTCTGAGTTTCAGATATAGAATTGTAATGATGAGTATGTTTGTGTATGTATATTCACAGATCTGCAAAAATACTGTTTCCACACTGGAACGCCCTGTACTAGCCTGGCCTCAAACTCACAGAGATCCACCTGCCTCTGCATCTCAAGTGCTTTCCCAGCAACACCATTAGAAATCCATAAATAGATTTAGCAACTCTGGATTTTTATTATATTTTCTGACCAGGACAAACAATAAGAAATGACATCTGATCTCACACATTAAATTTCTTTTCCTACCTGGTTCCTCTGGATTAGACTGGCCAAACACTTGCTGCTGCTTGCCTTTCTGCCAGCTTTTCTCCTTTCCTCCTTTCCTCCTTCCTTCCTTCCTTCCTTGGTATATGAAACTAAAATGTAACAGACCAATTAAAACATAGCTATGATAACAGAAAATAAAATTCTTATAAAGTACTGTAATCTCAGCTCGGGATTGGTAGTACATGTCTGTAATCCTGGCATGTGAGGGATGGGTAAGAGGATTGTGAGTTCAAGCCCAGCCTTGGCTATGTAGTAGGTCACTGCCTATTAAAAACAGACAGGTAGTTACATAGACTTGGCTATTAATATATTTATATACTCTAATAATTAGTGATTATTTATTTCCTTTCCATTTAGGTCCATTAACTTATCAAATATCTGAGATGATAGGGGAAACTCAATGTTAAAGATAAACTTTTGTTCATTAAAAACTGTTATAACACACAAGGCAAGGCATGGTGGCTCATGCCTATGAATCAACACTCTAGAAAGACTGAAGCAGAAGAATCAGTTTATACTTGGCCTTGGCTGCATACTTTCTCAAATTTCTTTTAAAACTCTCCCCAAAATAAATATTATATGCATGATTTGTTTTTAAGAAAACTTGTAAACAAAGCTGTCAGTTGAATATATGATATTGTGTTTGTACTGGAGGATGTGGCTTTCATGTAGACCACTGTGAAGTAGCTAAGGCCAGCACTACAGGACCTTACAAGGAAGAGATAGTTGCCATACACTGTAGTATGAATTTTCCGTCCCTCCCGGAAGTCCCTGAGGTCAGGACCCACAGTCCCACTTTGTCCCAAATAAAAATACAGAGGCTTATGCTAAGTACAAGCTGTTTGGCTTAAGGCTCAGGCTTATTACTTGCGAACTCTGACTCTTAAGCTTACCCATGATTCTATTTATGTTTATCCACATGGTTTGGTGGCCTTTTCTCATTGCAGCGTTCTCCTCTGTGTCTGCTCGTGTCTCTCCTCTACTTTCACTTCCCAGAATGCTCCTAGCCTGGTTGCCCCACCTCTACTTCCTGTCTAGCTATTTGACCAATAAGCTTTTATTAAACCCATATTTACAATGACAAATATTGACAGTGTACAAGAGCATAGTCTCACAGCAATACATACCTTTCAGGAAGCCATCATGCTTCCTTTTTCCTCTTTCTCTCTCTCTGAGCATCCTTGTACTTCCTTTCACTCTGATCTCTCTAATTCTAAATATATTTTCTTTATCAATAGCATGGAAAACTTCATATTTGAGAAATAATAAAAATAGGAGCAGCATAGTGGGACACACCTATAAACAATGCCTGGGAAACTTAATGAAACCTGACTCAGAATCCAATGAGAGCGTTTGCAATGGTCAATACTGATTTATCTCAGAGATCTGGAATCACTTCTGAGTCCCTGAGGGACCCTCTGGAGTTGGTCAGCTTCCAGCCATGCCGGCTGGAGGAGTGTCTTGGGTAGGATAGTGAGGTGGAAAGGCATTCGTGGAGGAGGCCAGCTGAGCACTAGCTCCTGTTGCTCTGTCTCCCTGCTAGGATGGCTGAGCCAGGGCAGCCTTCTTCCTTCAGGCTCTGCTCTCAGATACTCAGTCACAGCAGCAGTAAAGAAACTAATGAGCCTGAAAGTAGAGAATAGTAATCATGATGTCAAAATATTAATAAAGGTTTGGAATAATTGTAGCCTTTTGCAAAAAAACTATTAATGAAATTGTGTAGCATTTTTTCCAAGCTCTTAGTATATATTACTTAAAAATAACTACCAGAAAATTTTTCTTTCAATATAGTGTCCCTTACCGATAAGTAAAAGCTATTCAATAAAATGAGCAGACTCGTATTATCCCAGGAGCTTGACAAGTACCATTTTCTATGGAACTGTAAAGATTCTTCTCTCTTTATCATGTTGAATAGTAAAGGTACTGTCATCTTCATTGTCAGAAATTTTCAGTGATCAACATTGATCCTATAATAGTTTTGAAAATACAAATTTTGCCATATATATAAAATATTGAATTAGTAGATTAAGGTCTAAATTGACTCACTTTTTCTAGCTGAAGTTCTAGGGCAGCACAGGACTCAGTTGATCTCTTCATTCATTTCTAACTATCTTTTAAGTACAAAATAGCACATACCAAAAGGCTAACACTTCTTAAAAGATTATGTTTAAGGATTTCCTAAATTGTTTAAAAGATCACAATGAAGAATTCCTGTGAACAGTTCAGCTCTTACTGGGTCTGTGTCCTTTTAACTTAAGAATTTACAGTATAATTGCTCTGTACACATCAGAATTTTCTAAATACTGTGCAGTGTATACACAGACTGGTCAGGGCTTATCTTGCACTTATCAGCTTGTTTATTTTTATTCCCCTGAAGCTGTATTTCTAACAAGAGCAGCTGCTACTTTGTAAATATTTTAATGGTTTCTGTTAGGTAGAACTGTAGGTTTAACAGACAATGTTATAAAAGATTTTCATTCTTCCCTGTGATTACACACTTTGAAATGTGTTTTACCCTGAAAATCCTCTGGAGACAGGGGCAGGGAAGGAATTGCCTTTGAAGGCACAGAGCTAGTAGAGTAAGAAGGTTTAAGAATGGTGTATAAGAACGGGCCAGGGGACAAATGTGAACCTGCACTGGGTTCTCTTGAGTCAAATAGTTATTTAAAGCACAAACTTTATACCCACCATTTCAGGGACTGTTACTATCTTAGAAAAAGAGTCTTCTGTGCAGTCCAAACTGTGGCCTCCTGGTCCTCTCACCCTCCCAGAGGTGATGGACAGGTGTCCGCCACTACTCAAGGGTGACTTAGCACTGCTGGTGACCAGTGAGGAAAAGGCAGGTGAGATGAGAGTGACATCTAAATTGTCTGATAAGAGCAGGAATCATACCCTAGTCTCCTGAATTTTTCACTGTGTCCTATCCTGGGAGAAAGGAAAAACAGTACAAAAGACAAAGAGTAAGCAGAAAGAATTAAAATATTTTGATAGCAGGGTTCAAGGACTTCATCAAGAATCAGAAAGTGTGTTAGGTTTTATAGGTCACATAGATTCATTTTAACTACTCAAGTTAAAACTGTGAACATTTTGTGTTATAAACAAGGATTGCTATGCCCCAATAAGATTTCATTTAGACACGGAAATTTGAATTTCATATACTTTCCACATCTAAGAATGTATCATCTTTCTAATAATTTGAAAATTTAAATAACAATATCTACCAATTTCCATTGCTGGTAAATAACTAAAAATAACTTTTAAATACTATAGAGCAAACATCTGTAAATTGAATTTGATACATGGACAATACACTTAAATGTCCTAGGAAAAAAGGCTAAAACAAAATTCTAAATAATTCATAGTTTCTTTTGTTTGTAATAGGGGATAGAGAAATCAGTAATGCCATCTATGTAGACTTAACAGATATATGCAGATTATTCATACAAATGCCCCTGGAACATTTTCCAAGACTAACCAAATTAAGACCACAAAATAAGTCTTTTTTTAAAACTCTTGTTGTGCTGAGTCTCAAAACCAGAGCTTCAAGCATAGTAGGCAAATGCTCTACCACTGAGGTACCCTTCCAGTCCTTAAGTAAGGCTTTTAATAAAATATTTATCATATAAAGTATCTTCTGACCACAGTAGAATTTAACCAGAAGTTAGTAGCAGAAATAAAACTGGAAAATCCATATTTGAAAATGAAGCAATACACACATAATGTGCCAAAGGGAGAATCACAAAGAAAATTCTAAAATTTCTTGAGACAGGGAAAATATGTGAATTTATGATATGCATCACAAAAAAACTCAAATAAATAGCCTAACTTTATCTGAGGAAAACAATAAAAGAACAAATGAAAACCAAAGGAAGCAGAAGAAAATAAGATTAAAACAGAGAAAAAATAGAAAAAAAAAACAGAAGAAAAAGTTACTGACACATAAGATGAAACTTTCAAAAAAAAAAAATCAACATCAAAATTGATGGACCACAACAAAATCAGCTCACTAAAAATCAGAAAAGCCTCCAAGGAATTACACCCACTACGTCAGATGAGGGTGCTTATCCAACATTACATAAGTGTATGCCGACCCACTAAAATTAGGTCATAAATAGAACAGGCATACAATTAGTAAGTGAACCGAATTAGTAACCAAAACTTCCGGACAAAGAAAAGCCCAGGACTTGCTGACATTGCTGGAGTATTCTACCAAACAATATCCTCTTCAAGCTCTTCCCAAAAAAATTGAAGAGGGACCTTCCCAGGGCCAGTTTTTAAAGGTAGCATTGTTTATTGCCAAAGTCATATACAAAGGCAAGAAAAACTGTTAACCAGTATATTTGATTAGTATTGATGAAAAGCCCTTAACAAAATGCTAACAAACCAAATTCCACAATACAAAGCAAGATTTAGACACAGGACTTATGTCTAGAAAGCTAGAATGATTCAACAAATGAAAGTCAGTGTATTCTGTCACATTAACAGAATGAGGGACAAGAGCTTACGGATCTTGTGAACACTAGTATGGCTTGTGAAGAATCAACCCTTTTGGTGATAGAAACCACTCAAGAAAGCAGAGTACAGGGAAGTGACCTTAACATAAGAATGGTGCATATGACAGGCATGAAGCTCCACACACTGGGTTATGGAGATGGATAGCCTGAGCTCATAAGATGGCTCAGCAGGTAAATGCTGTGTCATCAAGCCTGCCAACCTGCTTCTGTCCCCAGAGCCCAACCTTCATGTATGCACAGAGGTCTGTGCACATCTACAATACAATACATAAATACAATACAGATACAAGGGCTGAAAGCTGTGTCTATAGGACAAAGAAAAAGCCAAGATGTCTGTTTTTACATTTATATTTAATGAGGTGCTAGAATTCCCTAGCCTGGTTAACTATGCCAAAGAGGTTTAAAAGGGAAAAACTCCAAATCTAAAAGAAAGAAAGAAATGACCTGCTTGCTAATTACATGATCATATTATATTTTTAAAAAAACCTCTTAAATTTTAAATTCCATTGAAAAAATAGTTGGAATAAGCAAACACTAGAGTGATAGGAGACAGTAACCATGTCAGCTCAAAGGGAGTGATCTAAAAAGTGATGAGGAAAGCAGCCATGTCCACAATTGTCACTAAAGAAAGATAACTTTACCTGGGAGACCAAAGACTTGTGCCCTGAAAAACACTGCTGAGAGAAAGTAGAGAAGAGGTGTGGTAGCACACACCTGTCATCCTGAGTTGGAAGTAGAGAAGAGATGTGGTAGCACACACCCGTCATCCTGAGTTGGAAGTAGAGAAGAGATGTGGTAGCACACACCTGTCGTCCTGAGTTGGAAGACTGAAATGGCAACGGTTTTTGACTCTAGTCGTTCAAATTTAGCCTGTACAACGTGTATAGACTCATGTCCAAAATAAAATAAAAACAGAAAGAGATCTCCTATTCATGAACTAGAAGACAAATATTGACAAACAGCAACACCATTAAGATGACTGGCTAGTCAGTGCAAGTCCTATCTAAGTGCAGTTATGATTTTGCAGAACTACAACGATGTATGCTAATTTTGTTTTTATATATCCATTCACATCTGTGTGCATGTGGCATAAAGTCAGAGGACAACTTTCAGGATTCAGTTTCCCCCTCCATCAGGTGGGTTCTAGGGCTCAGACTCAGGTCTTCAGGCTCAGTGGTGAGCAACACTACCTACTGATCATTCTGACAGCCCTCTCTTAAAAATCCCTAGAAAATGGCAAAGGATACTGAATAGTTAGGGGAAATCTCAAGGACAGTGCCAGCTATATTAGACTAATGGATTTCAAGGGTAAAATAATCAAAACTGTAACATTTAACTCAGAGTAAAGATATTGACCAATGGAACCCCACCTGGACTGGAGACCACAAATATAAACTTTTGGGCATGTGATCAGACATTTTCAACAAGGGTGTTAGGACCACTAATGGAAAAGACCTTGTCATGGTTTCCAGAAAACCATGTTCATATGCAAAGCCGTAAGCTGTGCCATTGTCTTATATCTTGTACAAATAGTAACTCAGAATAATAATGAAGAATTTAAATAGAAGACCTAGAAGTACAAAACTCCTAGAGGAAAACAAGGAGCTTGGCCTCTGGTGACAGCCAGCATGACACTGGTGGTGGCTTCTAGGATGACAGCAGAAGCACAGTTGATGGGGGACACTAAGAAGCAGATGGTGGATGATAAGAGCGGACAGGAAGGAAAAGCTAAGGTTAAATGAGGCAGCTGGACTTCCTCACTTTCTGCCCCCTCACACACACTCCCAGAAAACCAAGCCTTCCTCCCTGTGGACCAAAAAGGCCCAGGGCTGCTTCTAGCCACAGTGGACATCTGCAACCAAGAGGAAAATGAGCCAACATTTTTAAGGTACTGACTTTTTTCAAGTGCTTTAAAAATAAATGTTTGTGTTTTTATTTATTTATTTTACATCCTGACCACAGTTTCTTTTTAAATTTTATTTAATTAACTTATTTTACATCTTGACCACAATTTCCCTCCCTCCTCTCTTTCCAGCCCCCCCCAGCCACTACCCCATCCACGCCTCCTTCATTCCTATTCAGAAAAGGGCAGGCCTCCTGTGGATATTGACAAAGCATGCCATATCATTATAGTAAGACTAAACACCTTATCTTTAGGACTCTATTCCTTATACTGTGTTTGTATTCTTTTTTTAATGTTTTATATTCCTGCACATATTATTAGGTATTAGCAAGTTCTAATGGTGTCAAACACCCAAGGCTTTAGGAGCACTCTCCATGACCATGTCCATTATAATCTTGCAGAGACAAAGGCTGTTTTTAAAAATAAATAGCCAAAGAGCAAAGCTACCACCAACAGAACCTTGTCTAGAGCACTACAGTAATATTTTGTGCTTGTGTGTGTGTGTATGTTCGCGTGTGCATGTGTGTGTGAATGTGTGTATGTGTGTGCATGCATGTGTGTGAGCATGTGTGCAAGCATATACCTCTGCTATAAGTAGTTGATTTTCATGAGATGTACAAAGGTACAAAGAGCCTGGAATGCTGGTATAATCCTTTAATCTTAGAACCCAGGAAGCAGAGACAGGCAGACCTCTGAGTTTCAGGCTGTCCTGGTCTATATAATGAATTGGCTAGCCCAGGAGCCAGAACTATATAGTCAGACTCTGTCCTTTTAAAAGGGAAAGAAGAAAAGGTCAAAGATTGATTTCCTTTTTTTAATTTTGGTCAGTGAAGTTGCCTTTTTATTTATTATTTTATTTAATATTATTTTGTCTGATATATATAACAATGTTACTCAAAAATAAACTGAAATTTTAATTTCTGAGTTGTTGTGACAATAACAAAGGACAGCCATAGGCCTGTCAGTCCCACTGCCTGATACACATCTAAGAGGACTGAGTTCAGGGCCATAAAGAACCATCTAGTTCATAGCAGCATTGCTCACAATCCCCTCAGCAGACACTCAGAAACTTAATTTGCCACCAAGGCCTTCTTCACTACTCACTTGGGCCCACAGGATTCTGAAAGATGGGAGTGAGATCTCTGCCCCCACACTATACTGATGATCCCATGATGTCAATGTCGGCACAGTGCTTGCTCAGAAGTACCTATCTGGAAACTGGTGATAACCAACTGGCACAGTGTGACCTAAAGTCCTTGTCTTCAATCTGCAGTCACTTTGCATTCCAGGAAGAGCAAAGCCTATGAGAGAATTCTCTCTGATGGTGAGGCTCTACCCGAAGTAGGTAGAGCCTTCTCCTGAGAGCCAGCTCATCTGCAGTAGAGACTTCAGACTACCTTGCCACATCAAGATTAAGACAATGCCTTGGCCCCACTGCTTAGTTATACACATCTTAGGCCCTCTGCCCTCTCTCTGAAAACCAGCATCTCCTGCCTATGCTCAGGTGAACTGGTTACTGGATTTGGTAGTTTTTCCAGTGTGCCACACTAGTTAATCTCCATTCTCTGCCTTCCTCTCTAAGTGCCATAGCAGCATCTCACACCTGGGTTTGCCTTCCAAGTCTAGGAGATAAAAGTAACCAAGTTTTCATAAGTAGATGACCCAGGGGGTAGAATATTATTTAGCCCTGAAAGGAAGAAATCCTCTTCACTAAACACTACCTGGACAAATGGGAGGTGGGAGGATTTACATCCAGTGACATAAGCTAGTCACAAAACTACAAATACTGTATGATATAAGATACCTAAATTTCACACACTCATAGAAAGAGTAGAAATGGTAGTTATTGGACTGCAGAAGAAAGAAATTGATTATTAATGGATGTAGTTAGTTTTGCATGGTGCTAAACTTCTACAGATGATCATGGCAAGGATGTAGATGTAATTAATACTACTGAGTATGCATTAAGAAGATCAGGGCAAGGATGTTGATGTAATTAATACTACTGAGTATGCATTAAGAAGATTGTAAATGTTAAGCCATGTGTCTTCCTTAACACAGTTAAAGGTTTATACACAACACACCCTCCCTCCGCTTGGATACCATGGTCCTGGAGATGTTTTATTTCTTCACAAGGCTTATGTTTCTCAATATTAACCCACTTTTCACAGCCTCACTGTGTTTCAGCCTGCTAAACCATGTCCTGTAAGGTGTGAAGATTTGTCTGCTCATCTTTACATGTCAATGACATGAAAATACACCTCTTCCTGAGCATTTTAAAATTCTGATTGGAGGCTGATGCATATAGCTCAGTTGTAGAACACGATCCTAGCATGCACAAGGTCTTGGTTTTGATTCTCTCACCACCAAAAATAAATAAATAAAAATATAAGAATAGGGGCTTGCAAAATAGCTTGAAGAGCAAAGAGCTTGCCACTGAGCCTGAGGACCTAAGTTTGATTCTTGAGGCCCTTTGGAAGGAGTAAATCAGTTGCCTCGTGTTGACTTCCCTTTACATGCATACACAAATACACATGCATGCATGTGTACAATTTTTAATTATTTTAAGATTTTAAAATAATATTTATCTTTTAAAAAATGGTGTTTTAAAAGATGCCTGGGAGGCCTGGGGAGATGTTCAATAGTTAAGAGTGTCCTTGTTCTTGCAAAGGTCTTGGGTTAGGTTCTCAACACCCAGATCAGTGGGCTGATAACTAACTGCCTGTAACTCCAGTTCTAGGGAGTCTGGCACTATCTTGCCTTCTCTGGCACCTGCATGCATATGGTGCACATAAACTCACATAAGACCATATCTATACACATAAAATAAAAAATGACTTATTACTATGTTAGACTAATTCCTTATAACTATCCAAAAATAATAAAATAGTATGTCAATTGAGTAACATTAAGAAAAGATTAGGTGATTAATTGTGTTGACAAAAGCAAATATAAAAGAATTTTTGAATTTGATCTTGAGAAGATTCGTGTTGGTGACCCTGGTTGAGACAAGTAGAATGGCGGTACTCATTAGAGATAGGAACTGCGCCCACCCCATGTACTGTACAACAGATAACAAAGCTGCACTGGGCATATGATATTGCTAGTCACAAACTAGGTAGCAGAAACTGTATTTGCATTTTCTCATATTTTACTCATTGTATATTAAACAGAACTCCTGGGGCCCTTGGACCAAAGAGACATGCTAAATGAAGCTTTTGCTGGCCCAGCTATAGCACCTGATGGAGAAAACACATTTCCAGATCTTCTTCCTTCTGTTGGTTCCATGCACAGACATGCTATTCAACAGAAAATACCAAATGGCCCTTCTAACAGGTAAAATACAGTGAAATGAGAGTTTATGTTATAAGGAAGTAGCTCACATTCAACACTGCAGATAGAACCATGCAACTAATTTCCGTTGGATGCTGCCACTATGCTGAAAGGATTCTATCAGATCCAAGAGTCTTCTGGTCATTTTTGTAACATGTCATCTGCAGATAGAGATAATTTGTTTTGTTTTCTTACTTATATCCATTGTATTTATTTCTATTATTTTATTGCTATTTCCAAGGCTCCGATCTCAATATTGAATATGAGTAGAGAGGGTAAAGCCCTTGTCACATTCTAGGTTATAGAGGAAATGGCCTCAAGTAGTTTTTTATTCAGTATAATTTTGTCTATAGATTTAGCATATACAGACTTTGTTCTATTAGATGTGTTTCTTCTATTGCTATTTTCTTGAGGGCCTTCATGCAGACACACTGCACTTTCAGCTGTCTACATTGGCAATGCTAAAATGATTACATCATTTGTATGTGTGTATTCTGTAATGTGCACTGTGCTTATTGCTTAGCACAGGTTGAATCAACTGTGCATTCTTGGGATGAAAACAACTTAATCATGATGTCTTCTTAATGTGTTAGTTCAGTTTAATTTGCAAGGTGTGTGTGTGTGTGTGTGTGTGTGTGTGTGTGTGTGTGAACAAATGAATTTAATTAGGGTTACTTATGGGTAAGGAATTATTTACAGGAGTATGGGCAACTTATCAAAGTGGCCAAAGCACAGAAGAAAATGGTTCTTCCTTCTCAGCAATTATTTAATTGCCTGTGTCCGGCCTCCTCCATCACAGTATGCATGTGATGCACATAAACTCATGCAGGTACATATACATGTATGAGAATTTTAAAATGTTTTATAAAGATTTTTATTTTATTTTTAACCCATGTAATATAAATGAAAGTACTCAAGCAGAGACAGGACCTCTCCAGCCATTCTTCATGACAGAATGACAGAATGCTGATAGGCCCAGTCTTATGAAGTTCTTGTGCAGGTAACCACAGCTCCTAGAGTTAAAGGGAAATGGCATCCAGGAAATAGTATTCTACAACATTTTACCGTCTCCTGTCACGCTTACATTTATTCTACTCCACTCTTGCATGATGCTTCCCGAGCCTAAAAGGAAGTGATAGAGTTGTCCCACCTATGGCAGAGAATTCAACAACTTCAATTGGCTGCCTATATAAACATTATACCTCCTTTGCACCTGTGGCTACATCATGCCTAGGACATTAGATTAGCACTCAGGATGATTGATCTACAACCAGTAAGACTTGATGCCAGCTCTCTCATGCCAGCTGACATAGTCCCTTCTGGAACCTAAGGGTGCCCTTCTGTGAGAACCCTCTTTCTCAGTTTCAGTTTTATTTCTCTGTGTCTCAAGACCAAAATACGTGGTGTCTTCAGCAAGGCTTACAACTTAGCACTGTGGCAACCATCAGCTTCACACTGTTTTGGGAACCTCAGAACCAATCTATGACACCAAGGTTTTTAGTTAATAACTTTGTTTTCTGGAAGTGGTTTATCCACTTGCACAGGGTACCTTTGTCCAAACTTTTATTCTTTAATTAGCCTACAAAATAGGTTTTCTTATAGCTCCTCTCTTCCAGCCTCCACATTCTCCCATGCCCACTGCGCAGTCTGTGCCCAGGGTCTACCCTTCTACCCTTCTACCGTCATGTGGGATGAGCTCATCTCCCTCTGATCTCTGAGCGCCTCCTCCTCCTCCTTCCGGTTGGCTCCTTTCTACTTTCCTGGTCTCTATACACACTCACTTCCACATAAATTGTTAGATAAAAATCAAAATATAGGATCTGCATATAAAAATGGATGCTTATTTTATATGAACCAGAGTCAGTTTACGTAATGTATTTTAATTGTATCAGTTTTTCTGCCATTTAATTTTTCTTTATGATTGAACAAAATTGCATTGTTTCTCTACTACATTCTCCTAGCTATTGTGAACAGAGCAGCAATAAACAAAAAAAGTATTTATGTGGTAGGGCATACAATTCTTAGTATATACCAGGGTATATCTGTCTCATGTGGTAGTTCAATTTTTAATGTTTAAGAAACCTCTCCACTTATTTCCAGTGGCCACCCCAGTTTCCTTGCCTATCAGCAGGGAATAAATTCTCACATTCTCCAGCATTTGTTTTTGTTTCCATGACAATAGCTATTCTATGGTGAGATGATATTTCAAAGTAGATTTAACTTGAATCTTCTTGCTACCTAAAGATGTTGAATCTTTTAAAAATATTTTGACATTTATTCTTTGTAGAACTTTATGTACAGTTCATTAGCCCATTTAAATTTTTTTCTATTTTTTCATTACACTTGACATAATTATACACACTTCATTTCCCACCTCTGTCAGCCCTCCGGTCTCCATACAAATTACCTAGGTAGGTTACAGGATAGGAGCTGTGCATGCAGTGTGGGATGGTTAGTCCTCTGCTTCTCCCACACACCTCCGCTCCCTCTGCATTCTCCCTCTTTGCTTTCATTTACCAGCTCTCTCTCTCCCTTAGGAGGTTCTTCCCTCTTCCCCACCCCCAGCCCCTTTCTCATGCCCTAGCTTCCCCTAGTACTCCAGGTTAAACACACATAGCTACATATTCAGAGCTGGGATTCACATATATGAGAAAACAGTTTTGTGTCCTGATCACCTTTTTCCAGTTTCATCCATTTGTAGTTGTTTTTCTACAAGGACCTAGTTTCATTCTTCTATATATAGACATCTAGCTTTCTTCATACCATTTGTCAATCAGGCTGGGTTTCCACCGCCCTTTCTTTCTTTTTTTTTTTTGAATAAAGTCATTTTTTATCCATGTATCTTCTTGTTCAAACTCCCTTCCCCCTCCTGCACCTCCCAGTCACTCTCTCCTCTCCCCATCTCCTTATCTCCTCCCCAGCAAGGGCAGGAGGTCTCAAGGTCCCAAGATGACTTGGTTCAGCATGCACTCCAGGCAGATCCGCTTTCTTCACCCCAACATGAAGACTGAGACAGGTGTTCTTCTAGACAGAATAGGCTCCAAGGTGCTGATCCAAGGTATTTCAGATCACAAATGTTCAGTGGTTGTGGTTTGCAAGTTGGGTGTGCTTTGCTTTTTATTTAATGTCCAATAATGAGTGAATACATTCCCTGCTTATCTTTCTGGGTTTGTGATACCTTGCTCAGGAGGATATCTCCAAATCCATCCATTTGCCTGCAAATTTTAGGATATGATTTTTTATTACTGCTGAGTAGTACTCCATTGTGTAGATGTACCACAGCTTGTTAATCCATTCTTCAGTTGAGGGGCATCTAGGTTGTCTCCAGGTTCTTGCTATTATGAATAATGCTGTTATGAACATAGTTGAGCTAATGCTTTTGGGGTGCAAATGTGCATCTGTAAGGTCTAAGCCCAGTAGTGGTATTGCTGGGTCTTTGGGGAGATTGATTTCCAGTTTTCTGAGAAACTGCCATACTGCATTCCAGAGTGGCTGAACAAGCTTACACTCCCACCATCAATGGAGGAGTGTTCTCCTTGCTCCCCAGCCTCTCCAGCATAGGCTGTCATCTGTGTCTTTAAACTTCGCCATTCTGACTGGTGTAACTTGTTTTGATTTGCATTTCTCTGATGGCTAAAGATGTTGGACAATTTTTCAAGTGCCTTTCAGCCATTTGTAATTCTTCTGCTGAGAATTCTCTTTTTAATTCTGAATCCCATTTTTTAATTGGGTTATTTAAGGATTTGGGCTCTACTTTCTTGAGTTCTCTATATATTTTAGAGATCAGTTCTCTGTCACTTGTAGGATTGGTGAAAATCTTTTACCATTCTGTAGACTGTCATTTTGCCTTATTGACTGTGTCTTTGGCTTTACAGAAGCTTCTGTTTCAGAAGGTCCCTCTTATTGATTGGTGTTCTTATTGTCTGTGCTACTGGTGTTATATTTATGAAGTGGTCACTTGTGCCAATGCATTGGAGGGTATTTCCCACTTTCTTTTCTATCAAGTTCAGTGTGGCTGGGTTCATGTTGAAGTCTTTGATCCACTTGGATTTGGGTTTTGTGCAGGGTTTTGTGCAGGCTTGGATCTACTTGCATTTTTCTACATACTACCATCCAGTTATGCCAACACCATTTGTTAAAGATACTGTCTTTGTTCCACTGAGTATTTTGGCCCTGTTTGTCAAAGATCAGGTGTTTATAGGTATGTGGGTTAATGTCCAGCTCTTCAATTCGATTCCATTGATCCACAAATCTGTTTTTATGCTAGCCCCAGCCTGTTTTTTAATACTGTAGCTCTATAGTATAACTTGAAGTCGGGGATGGTGATGCCTCCTGAGGTTCTTTTGTTGAGCAAAATTGTTTTGGCAATCCTGGCTTTTCTGTTATTCCAAATGAAATTGAGTATTGTTCTTTCCAGGTCTGTAAAAAAATTGTGCTGGGATTTTGATGGGAAGTGCATTGAATCTGTAGATTGCTTTTGGTAGAATTGTCATTTTTACTATGTTGATCCTACTTATCCAGGAACATGGGAGAGCTTTCCATTTTCTGATATCCTCTTCAATTTCTTTCTTCAGTGATTTAAAGTTTTTACCAAATAGATATGTTACTTCCTTGGTTATAACTACTCCATGGTATTTAATGCTATTTGCAGCTGTTATAAAGGGTGAGGTTTCCCTTATTTGTTTTTCAGCCCTTTTATCTTCAGTGTATAGGAGGGCTACTGATTTCTTTGAGTATGTTCTGGATTCATTTTCATTAAACTCTAGGAAGTGTTTGGTTTCTTTCTTAATTTTTTTCTTGACCCAGAGGTGATTCAGTTGAGTGATGTTTAGTTTCCATGAGTTGGTAGGCTTTCTGTGATTTTTGATGTTGTTGAACTCTAACTTTAGATCATAGTGGTCTGATATGATACAAGGGATTATATCCTTTTTTTTATAAAACTTTATTTATTTATTATTTATTTATTTGCCTTGGTGTTTGCCTGGAACTGGAACTACAGACAGTTGTTATCTGCCATGTGGGTGCTGGGAATCGAACCCGGGTCCTCTGGAAGAGCAGATGGTGCTCTTAACCGCTGAGCCATCTCTCCAGCCCCTTTTTTTTATAAAACTTTATTTATTTATTTATTTATTATTATATCCTTTTTTATAAGTATTCATATTTGCTTTATGACCAATTATGTGGTCAATTTTTAGAGAAAGTTCCATGTGGTGCTGAGAAATATGTATATTCTTTTGTGTTTTGGTGGAAACTTCTGTAAATATCTATGAAATCTATTTGCATTATTACCTCTGTTAGACTTCTTATTTCTCTGTTAAGTCTCTGTCTGGTTGACCTATCCAAGGGTAAAAGTGGGATATTGAATTCTCCCACGATTAGAGTGTGAGAGTTGATGTGGGGTTTGAGCTTTAGTAGTGTTTCATTTACATACGTTGGTGCCCTTATATTAGGGGCATAAATATTCAGGATTAAAATCTCATCTTGAGTAATTTTTCCTGAGTTTAATAAGTAATGGCCATCCTGGTCTCTTTTAATTGAGTTTAGTTTTTAGTCTACTTTGTTAGATGTTAGGATGGCAACACCAGCTTGTTTCTTGGGGCCATTTGATTGGAAAATCTTTTCCCAACCCTTTACTCTGAGCCTGTGTCTGTCTTTGTGTTTGAGGTGTGTTTTTTGTATGCAGCAGAAGAATGGTTTCTGTTTTTATATCCATGGTTTTAGGGTGTGTCTTTTTATAGGTGAATTGAGTCCATTGATATTAAGGGATATTAGTGATCACTGATTGATATTTCCTGTTATTTTTGGTGGTAGCTTGTATGTATTTCCTTTCTTTGGGCTTTTCTTCTGTGGGATTATCAATTGTTTGTAGTTGCATGGGTATATCTTTGATCCTTTGGTTGGAGTTTTCCTTCTAGTGCTTTCTGAAGGGCCAGATTTGTGGATTGGTATTGTTTAAATTTGATTTTTTTCATGAAATATCTTTTTACTCCATCTATGGTAATTGATAGTTTTGCTGGGTATAGTAGTCTGAGTTGGCAGCCATGCTCTTTTAGTGTCCATGTAACTTCTGACCAGGACCTTCTTCCTTTGTTTCCATTGAATAGTCAGGAGTTATTCTGATGTCTTCATAGGTAAGTTGGCCCTTTTCTTTTACAGCTCTTAAAATTTTTTCTTTGTTCTGTATATTTTGTGCCTTGATATGTGGCAGGCAGACTTTTTGGGGGGTCAAATCTATTTGGTGTTCTGTAAGCATCTTGTAACTTTATAGACATTTCCTTCTTTAGATTGGGAAAGCTTTCTTATACCTTTAATAGCTTCTGCACCATTGGGATGTCCTGATCCAACATCGAAGTCGTAAACCCTAATTGTCGATATGGACTCTTGAATAGGATTGTGCTGTTATCCCTAGGGTAACTTGGTCCGTTGATCAAAATAATTGGGTCAATTAGATTTAAGGTACTTGGACTTGTAGGTCTAGGTTATAATCATTCAGAGGTTTTCTTATTTTCCCGAGGTTACCCCAAACAAAATCACTAGTTTAGATTTTATATGTTATTCCATTAGGAGCTAGAAGTTAAAAATTAAACTAAAAGATTAAAGGGTCTTCTCATCTTATAGCAATATTTCTGCCTCTTCACGGAAAGGTCAATTTCACTGATTAGAAATAGGAGACAGTTTAGCAATTCATTCTAGTCCCTAATTGAGGAACAAGTGGTTATGGTACCTTTGCATGGTCAAGATACTGTGGCCGTTTAACGTTAGTCACTGGGCAGGCAGTGCCTCTAGTACTTGTGATGTTAGAGGTGATGTTTTTGGTAAATAGGCGGGGTTCATGTTTGCCGAGTTCCTTTTATTTCTTTTAATCTTTCCGTTATGCACTCCTGTGTTGGGTTAACATAGTGGCTAAGGTGTGTTCTATACATATATATTGTTTATAATCCTTAAGTTTGTTAAGTGGGCATCCAGTTTGTTATACACTTTTGCAAGGAAAATAAAATTCTTGTTACTGATATTAGCAGTGCCTCATCTATAAGAGAATAGATTAACCCACTTAGATAGAGGTCAGGAAGTCACTTGTGAATTGGAGTATTATTGAGGTGGAGTTTCGAGCTTGAACGCTTTCTTTATTGATGGCTGCTCCTAAGCCAACAATGAGTTTTGGGGAGAAGGGCTTATTCACTGTCTCAGGTTGTATCCACTTCCAAAGAGCTATCCCTCTTTAGACTATAATTTAAGCTTACATTTTGATTAGTGTTTCATATGGTAGACTTAAAGCTAAACTAATATTCATTGAGTGGGTAACCAGCTATCACCAGGCTCAATAGGCTTTTCACCTCTACCTAAGAGTCTTCCCACTATTTTGCCACATAGATGGGTGTGTCCTAAAGACTGCGCTTAGGTAGCTCACTTGGTTTCGGGGTTTCTAGCTAAAATGTTCTCTTAGTAAATTTCTAGCTAATTCATTATGCGAAAGGTACAAGTTTTAATCTTTGCTTTTTCTTACTTTTAAATTATCTTTCATCATTCCCTTGTGCTACTTCTTCTATAGCTCCTTGTAAGAGGTTCTTTCTCTAATACTTCTATTTTAAAATGGTTTAATTTATGTTTTAAGATATTTTAGATATAGATCTTAGGACTAGGATTAATTAGTTCAAAGTGTCCATTTTTTCGATTCTTCTGGGTGTAAGCCAGATGCTTTATAAATTAAGCTATGCTGTGATTATTCCAAGCACATTTCCAGTATGCTTACCTTGTTATCACTTACCTCCTCTAGTAAATCTATTAGATCATATTATGTAATAGAACTCTATTTATTAAGTTTGAGGAGGGTGACAAGCAGTGTATGTGTACTTCATTGCTGTGTTTAACTAAGGTCTCTATTCTTAATTTACTACTAAATCCTCCTTTGTCCTCTAATTTCATAGGGGACAGTGTTAATGTTCTTAGAAAGAAAATGTAGCCCATTGCTTCCCACTTCATAGGCTACACCTTGACCTAATGTTTTTATGATTGTTCTCCTCCTTACTATGGTTCTTTTTTAAAGGGTTCGCTGAATATGGCGGTATATAGGCTGAATTAGCAAGAAGTGGTGAGGTGTAGCAGGGTTCATCCGTTACAGAACAGGCTCCTCTAGATGGATATAGAGTACCGCCAAGTCCTTTGAGTTTTAAGAGGTGGCCAGTAGTTCTCGGGCAAATAATTTTGTTATTAAATTATTGTGGTTTAGGGCTAAGCATAGTGGGGTATCTAATCCCAGTATGGATCTTAGCTATCGCTTATTAAGCGTATTAGAATTACTTTCGTTACGGATTCTAATTTCAACAATGAATTTTCACATATTAGTTGAACTTTAATTCTATTTCAGGGTTCCTAGGGACACATTTTACACTGGGTGATAGTTAATTTTGGTTAATTGTATGACTGCGGTGGCTGGCACAAGATTTACCAACCCTTAGAGGCATGACTTAGTCAAACATTCATTCATTGCTTAATTCTTATCACTGCTGAGTCCCGTAGGGGGGTGGCTAGGCAAGATGTCTTTAGCTATAAAAATGTACTTGATGTCCTCTCCTTCAAAATCTGTAAAATTTTAGGGGATTTGACACTGGCTTAGGGAGCTTTGCATGTGTAATTCCACCTCTAACTAACTATAAGGCTAGGACCAAACCTTTTTTATGTTCATGGGATAAAATATCCAACTAAGAAGCATTTTCAGTGTTTTGCTTTATTTTAAGTTACATCAACATAAAATACCAAGACTAAAAATATACTCAAAAATTCTGACACTCTTCAATATCAGTGAGCTGATGGGGGCTTTAGTAATTTTTTGCCTTAGACTGAATTTTAAGTTAATTTTGGTGAAATACTAGAATAGAATAAAGAAATTTGTCATCAAAACCTTGGGATTTGTCAGGGCAGTAGATTTCAAATTTGGGGGGAGGGGAGTTTGACTTGAGAAACCAGTACAATAAGAGTTATATGTCCAACAAGCCCTAAAAGAATACAGTGTGGGGATTGGTATATGCGGGTGAATGACCCTTAACTAGAAAGTCCAGCTACATAATAAGTTGCTCTTCATGCTTTGATGGCTATGCTGAGTCACAGCATCCCGAAAATTAAAAAATACCAAATGCAAGACACCACAGTTATGTTGGGCATGAGCTGATTAGACCCATACCATTGAGATGTCTTATTTAAGGGGAATGTATGGGCAATGAACCAATTGATGGCCCTGAAGTAAGAACCAGATGTCTGATAAAGTTTCACATTAGCTACCCCCAAGTTAAAATGGGACTGGAGCGAGAAGAGGGGCATAGGTGGGCGGGTTGTTGGTTTCACAGAGGATGGTAGACAAACAGACCAAATGGGGACAGGAATAGTTGTATGGAAGATAAGGGTTTATGATGGAAATGGTGTATGTAAGATAATACAGATATGTTTTACGAGCATTAATTAAATAGTAGAAGATAATAGTCATGGTGAATATAATAGTATGTTGATAAAGCTATATAATGTCTTATTACATTAATTAAATAGGACTTCTTAATATCCATGTTGTATATAATAGTATGTTGATTAAGCTATATTATGTCTAGGTACATTAATTAAAAGTTACATGCTTATATGCTAGGGGAAGATAATGTAATGCATATTATACATATATATGTAATATGTACTATATAAAATTATTACACAAAGTAGTTTATTAAGATGCCAGCTTTGGGTGCTGGCGGTGGGAGTTAGTCTTTCCTTCCTGATGTCCTGAGAAGCCAATAGCTTCATTTTTGGTTTACAAGACCAAAGTAATGCTTATACTATAGGGACATGGGTAGATTTTTATAATATTGTTTTCAATCATACTGGCCATAGGTATGAAGATAACAATAATGGTGAAGTAGGAAATTGTCCAATGATTGTGAATGAGTATTTTACTGGTTGACCTCCAATTCATGTGAGGATGATGAGATTTGCTACAAGGATTCAATATATGATATGGGTAATTGGACGGAAGACTAAACCATGTTGTTTGGAAGAGTTTAGAAGGAAGAATGTAGCTAGGATTAAGATAGATAAGATTAAGGCCAGAACTCCCCCTAATTTGTTAGGGATTGAGCATAAAATGGCATAGGCAAATAGAAAGTATCATTCTGGCTTAATGTGTGCAGAGGTGTTGAGTGGATTTTCAGGGGTGTAATTATCAGGGTCTCTGAGAATATCTGGGAAAAATAAAACCAAAATTATAAAAACTATTAATAGAGTGAGAACTTCAAGGAGGTCTATAATTGTATAGTATGGGTGAAAGGGAACTTTATCGGAGTCTGAAATTAAGCCAGAGGGGTTGTTGGAGCCAATCTCCTGGAGGAAGAGTAGGTGAACTAGGACGAGGGCTGTGATGTTGAAGGGGAGGATGAAGTGGAATGTGAAGAATTGTGTTAAGGTGGCTTTGTCAACTGAGAAGCCCCCTCAGAGTCATTCAACTAGGGTGGTTCCCATATATGAACTGCTGAGAGGAGACTGGTAATTACTGTGGCACTTCAGAATGATATTTGTCCTCATGGAAGGACATAGCCTACGAATGCTATTGCTATAACTGTAAGGAATAAGATAATTCCAATGTTTCATGTTTCTGAGAGTATAAATGAGCCGTAATAGATACCTTGTCCTATGTGGAGGAATAGGCAGATAAATAATATGGAGGCCCCGTTAGCATGGAGGTAGCGGATCAGTCAGCAGTAGTTGACGCCCCGGCAGATATGTGTTACTGAAGAAAATGCTGTGGCTGAATCAGATGTATAGTGTATGGCTAAAAATAGGCTTGTAAGGATTTGGATTATAAGGCAGATACTGAGTAGCAATCTGAAGTTTCATCAGGATGAGATGTTAGATGAAGTGGGTAAGTCAATGAATGAGTGGTTGTGTATGAGTGTTTTGCCTGTGTGTATATAACATGTATGTGCTTGGTACCCACAGAGGCCAAAAGAGGATGTTGTGTCTTGGAACTGGAATTACAGAAGGTTGTAGACCACCATGTGGGTGCTGGGAACCAAATGCTGAGGCAAAAGCAGCTTGTGATCTTAAGGGCTGGGCCATCTCTTTAGGTCTCCTGGAAGCCATTTAAAAAAAAAAAAAAAAAGACTACTGCTGGATGAACTCAGAGCTTGTGGCTCCTATGATCCACATTCTGCACCAATCCAGAACAATTATCACAGACTATATGCTAAACCTTGACTAACAGAATTCCTCTAAAATATGGAAAAGACGTTTTGCATCAAAACTGCATGAAGTAGTCTATGGGGGAAAACCCAGCTCAAAGCAGAGTCTCTGGAAATGTGAATTCAGCTTCCAAGAGTGTGCACTGGACATAGGAAGGGGGAAGGGCCAACATTTCAACCTGCACCTGAGGACAGGACCAGCATCTGTGCTGAGACCCAAGAGGATGTGCCCATTGACAGGGTCAGCACCTGTGGCCCAGCCTTCAGAAGGCCCCCAGGGTTGTCCTGTCAGAGCTGGAGCAGCAGCCTAGGGTCGTTCAGACTGAACGTCTCGGCCCACGCATGGTCAGTTTTCCTTCACTCACCAGGTGCCAGCGTTTCAGGCCAGATCTGTCCTGCTCTGTCCTTGGTCCTCACCCCTTTCCCTCTCTTTCTCTATCATTTCCTTTAAAATTTTCCTTTATTTTTTAATAAAATAAAAGACATTTATAGACTTCCCCAGAGCATATATATTCCCTGACTCGGGCTGCTGAGAGCTGGAGAGCTTTAGGTTATCTGAGCTTGTTCTTTTCCTATTTCATTTTCTTATCCAGCACTGCTTGTCCCCCTCTCCTGGTCTCTATTGTTTGCCTCTATCAATGTAATACTCGTCAGTATTCTTAGCTCTTGCCTTTTCTCCCTTCCATGTATTTATTCACAGAATAACTAATATGTGAATACAGTGTTATCAGTGTTCTCTTACTTTAAGCGACTGGAAAGCAAAGACTGGTCTTTTTGTATTTCACTATTATATTTTCATACTATGCCTACTCTTTCAATATTAGTGGTATAGATTTCTCCAATAAAAAGGCACAAGCTAGCAGATTAGATCAAAAGGGCAGAATCATGTAGGCACTGTAATATATACTCTTAATCCCAGCAAAGGAGGCAGAGCTTTGTGAGTTGAAGGCAGCCTGGCCTACATAGCAAGTTCCAGGATAACCAGGGCTACAGAGTGAGATCCTGCCTGAAAAAAGGCTCAGATTCTGTTGTTTCAGTTTTTAATCCTCATCACCAAAGGCAGACACAGTCTTAGGGTAGGAACAATAAAGAGGAACTCCAAGCGACTGGAATGAGGAGACAATTAAGTGTCATAATAACTAAAACTTTGAACCAAAATAAGTCACACTAAATAGAGTCACCTCAAACTGAATAAGGGCATAATCCATTAAGATCACATTATGGCTAACAGACATGCACAGGTATACCCAATTCCATTAAACTGTTAGGTATGGTAGCATAAGTTAACCCCAACACAGTAAGAATGGGTGGCTTGAGTACACAGGTCATCCTGACAACAAAGAAAAACATCTGAGCTGATGACATCATAGATCAAATGGGTTTAGACCTCTCAGAAATTCCAAACACTTCAGAATACGGTCTTCTCAGCAGCCCATGGAAGGTTATATAAAATGAACCCTGCAATAGGATACAAAACAAGTCCTGTACAAAATAATAGTTTCTTTTATTCTATATGACCACAGTGAAATAAAAATAGAAATAAAAAAGAAAAATTTTGTAGCATCCACACAAATTCATGGAGATTGAGAAACACTGAATAATGAATGGGTTTCATAGTAAAAAAAAAATCATTAAAATATTCTTAGAATCTAATGAAAGTGAAAACATACAAAAGCCTGTTGATACAATGAAAAGAGTCATGAGAAATGTCTAGCTATACACATTTACATTAAAAATCAGGCCAAGTGGTAGTGCACACCTTTAATCTCAGCATTCAAGAGGCAGAGGCAGGCAAATCTCAGTGGGTTTGAGGCTAGCCTGGTCTATAGAGTGAGTTCTAGGTTAGCCAGGGCTACACAGTGATCTGTTTTGAGAGAGGGGAGAAAGGGGAGAGGAATCAAAGCAATCTTAAATAACCAAATGATGAAGCTTAGGTTCTTAGAAAAACAAGAATCAGCTAGGCAACAGAAAGAAAGAACATCTAGATAGAAATGGACACAAAACCAAAATCCAACCAAAAACAAAATAAGTAATGTTGTAGGAAGTTTTTTCAGGCCCGTTTGGGCCCAGGGTTTCGGAACCTGGTGCGTGGCGGCTTTTGTCTCTCAAAGAAATGAATTAGACACTTATATATTTTATATTGCTTGGCCCATATCTTAAGCACATTATTAGCTAGCTCTTTTATTTTAATTTAACTCATTTTTATTAATCTTTTTACCACGTGGCTCAGCCCATTGCTCACTTGTATCTCTATATGTTTTTCTTTTGGGGGTCGGATGGTAACTGACTAACTCTACCCTTTTCTTTTTATTTGCCTGTGCTCTGATACTCCACCCACTTCTACGGTGCTGTGCATAGGCCAAAACAGTCTTTTATTTACAGCATATAGAGAGCATTTCCACCACAAAGTAAAAGAAAACAAAAAGTTGTTTCTTTGAAAAACTAAATTTTAATAAATTTTTAGCTCAAGTAGCCAAGAGTGCTACAATTCAAATTAAGAAAATTAGAGACGAAAATAAGAGGGGTTACAACAGAAACCAATAAAATTTAGAAAATAGGATAAACTAAAAATTGTAAAGAAATGGATGAATTTGTAGAAACTTAGGACTTATCAAGAAAAATCTGAAATAAATATCTTAAGCATATTTATTACAAGCAATGAGATTGAAGCAATAATGTGAAATCTCCCAGACAGGTTTGCTGCTGGATTCCAGCAGACCACTGACAAACTAGTACCACTATTTTCCCAAAGGATTCTGGGAAATTCAGAAGGAAAGAATGTGCTCTGATTCTTTACACACCAGTATTATAGTGATAACAAAAGCAGAAAAAGACAAAATAAAACAAACTAAACTATAGGCCAAGCTCTCTATACATATGGGTGCAATACTTCTCAAAAACTGCATGTGGACAAATTGATGAGTACATCAGAGGGAACTGGCAGTCCGGCTCAATGGTGAAGAACAATTGCTGCTTGGAGACAGCCCAGGTACAATCCCCATCATCTGCATGGCAGCTCACAACCATTTGGAACTCTAGTTCCAGGGATTCCCACACCCTTTTTGCCCTCCACCTATGTACTTATACACATGCATGTAAAACACTTAAAAATAAATAAAGTTTTTAAAGAATACACCAGAATGATAACTCAGGGTTGGGGATGCAGCTTGGTTGGTATTCTTTGCTAAGCATGCATGAAAACCTAGGCTTGATTCCCAACACTGCATACACTGGTTATGGTGGACAAGCACTTGGAAAGTACAAGCAGCAGGGTCAAAAGGTCAAGGTCACCCTCAGCTAGAAAAAAGTAAAGAAAATGTTTAGGATAGAGAAAAAGAATACCACTGAGAGCTGAATGGGGAAATATCGCGGTAAAAACCCACCCTGAGATATGTTTTAAACGGGGTTTATTTGGTGAAAATCGCTTACAAAACAGAGCCGGTTTTAAGAGAAGATGACAGGATGAGGTTGCAGCGCGCTGGAGCCTTTCTAAGGAAGATTCTTCATCCCCATGCCGTACGTCCGAACCCCCCGGGCAGCTGGGGCGAACTGCGCACCCGGTCAGGGAACTCTCGCGAGAGAATGATGACTTCCTGTCCTGGTCCTCTCCCTCGAAGGTCTACTTCCGGAATCCTTTTCAGTTAACCACGCCCCGCTCGTCTCTAGTCCTATGACGCGATCGTTCACATATACAGTTCCTGATTTCCTGCTACAGGGAAAGGCACTTTCTGTAAAGCCTGGTGATGTAAGATTGATCCAGTGAGCCCACAAGGAGGAAGAAGAGAATCAACTCCTCCAAGTTAGTATCTCACTTCCTCATGAACAATGTGGCATATACATAATACAATACATAAATAATTTTAGACCATTCACCAAAATTAGCTTCATTCCAGTATTCCAGTGATGGCCCAACATACATATCAGTAAACATACTACATTACATCAGCAGACCCAAGGACAAAATGAAGTCATATTATCTCAAAAGAGACAGACCTTGGCCACAAAGATGACCAACATTGCATTTAATGGGGAAGCTAAGAACCTTTCCACCTGTGTCAGGAACAACACAAAGGAACAGAAGGAAAGGTCCCTTTGGTTGACAGTTTCTGATCACAGTCACTGTGGGAAAGACAAGGCAAGGACTTAAATCAACTGTTCACATCTCGTCACAAGCAGAGAGAATGCAAGGATGCTTTCTAGCCAGCTTGTAATCTCTACTCATGAAGTTCTGGCTTAAATGCAAGGAATGTTGTCACCCATGGCAGTCAACATAATCAATACAGGCCCCACAGGTCTGCCCATAAACCAGTGAAGAATGGAGAAATCCATCCTTTGAGACTCTGTCCCTAGGACAGGTGTCAAGTTGGCAATGAAAGCTAGCCAGCACAGCTGGCCTTCTCTGGGAGTCCCAGCATGCCATCAAGAAAGCATTAGCCATACAACTTAATGAGAAGCTTCTGGATGGAAAGCAGTTACATCTAAATGAGTTTCTTTTCTTTCTTTCTTCTTTTTTTGTGTATGTGGGGGGTGGCCATTATGTGAATTGACTACACTTTTGTGACACATTTATACTTTTTTTTGAGACAGGGTCCCTGGCTACCCCTGAACTCACTATATAAGCCAGGCTTGGCCTCAAACTCACAGAGGTTCACTGGCCTCTAGGATTAAAGGTGTGCTGACCATGCCCAGCTATATTTATTCTTTATGTGTATGGATGTTTCACCTGAATGTATGTCTGGTATCATGAAAGCAGTGCATGTGGGAGCCTGAAGAGGTCATTGGATCACTGAGACCAGAGTTGGAGATGGTGAACTGCCATGTGGGTGCCAGGAATCAAACCAGGTCTTCTGGCATAGCATGATATTTTTAATAACAATGTTCAAATAGTTATTTTTCTGATCTGGCTGAGACTTTAGTCATTACATGTCATTATTCAGATTATTAGTTTTTCATAATTATGACTTCCACTAAAACATAGTTCCCTCACTGGAAGCACAGTTCAGGAGGAAACAGTGTGGGAGAGAAGGCAATATGTGACATATGTGACTGTGCTGAGACTAACAGAGAGAGTTCCCTTCACTCTAGACTAGTTAGAACTGAACTACATCAGCTTCTCAAGTTGCCTCAGAAGATTTATATACCTGATATTTACACTCATAAATTCAGTTTATTGCTGGTTAATTTATTTCCATTTATTATATATGAAATCTAAGAAATTTCAAATGAAATGCTACTAATTAAAGTTAAATTTGGCCTCACTGATTTTTATTGACTCATATCTATGCAAGTTTCCTAAAGTTGGAATAAACAAAAGTACCCATTTATTCAGGGTCTGCTGTGTGTCTGGAAACAATATAACTGAGGGGAATGTCAGTATTTACAAAACAAAGAAATTGCCACCAGAGTGTCTGCCAGTGGACTTCCGGGGGATGGGGGGAATCACAGCCTATAATTCATGAAGATTGGCTCAAAACAAACTGTCCTTGCCAACAGCAAACCTGACAGTTATTCTGTTGTCTAATTTGGCTCAGCCTAAGGTGACCTTGTCTGCTCGTCTCAGTCTTAATTCTTGCTAACTTGGCATGAAAGGGGAACATATGGCCTGTGTCTACAAAGTCCATTTTTGAATCTTAAACCAAAGAAAATGTAATGTATGTTCAGTATTCCTGTAACTGAGCTCCTAAGTATATTAGACAGACCTGGCTACATTCATCGTCTGCCTACTAGCTACTTTATCGGTGTTATCCATAAAATTAGAAATTCTCAGGAGACACATATTTTTATAAGTTTGTTATATGACTAAAGCTAGCCAATTTTAAACATGTTCCCCAAAATATAGCCAATCATAAGCATACACATAAAAATTTTAAAACATAAAAATGAAAATACATCAATTTCAATAACCAAAAGATATTTATAGATTTTAATTGAATCTGAGGCAGTGAGTTTTAAATCTAAGATACTATGAGAAGACCAGAATGGTGATGGCACCTGTAAGCTGGAAGGCAGAGGTATGAGGATAAATCAGGACTGAGGCCAGGGAATGGCTCAAAGAGTAGGGTGCTTACCACCAGGTCTAGCAGCCTGACTCAGTCCCTCGCACCCATGAGCTGGATGAAGGGAACACAGAGTTGTCCCTGACTTACCCATACAACATGGCAGAGGTACCAGAACCAAGCGTATCTTTCCAATTCTGAGAAGCAGCATTAAATATTGTGGAGCTATTTACCACCCCAACTCTGGGGAGTCTTAGGGTCCACACAGTCACTAAGTAGAGCACTGCCGCCCACTGCTCATGAACTCCACTTAAATATTTGGCAGCAAGGCCTCTTAAAGAAGTCAAAGCTGAGTCAGGAAGCTTCTCTTAAAGGAGCTGCCAGAAAACAGCAGTCCCAGAAAATGCTGCTACCAAGAAACCTCTTTGACTCTGTTTCCTTAAATCCATCATATGCAGTTTGTGTGAGACTTCCGGAAGCAGCCTTGTTGCAGTTTAAGCTGCCCACGGCAAACCCGCCATTGTATAATTCAAGCCCGCATGCCGCGCCATCTTTGTACCATGACTCACTTCAGAGATACAACTCAGAAGCCACTTTGGCTCCTTTTCTGTGCTCTAGAACCCTTTTTAAGCTTTCTCCAGCTTTATGTGGGTGTTTGTGCCCCACGCTGAAGTGGAATTTCTAATATGGTTTCTGGCCTGTCTCCCTGTGATCCAAACCCACAGTCCTACAGAAACACACAGAGGCTACACATACATTTCTATCCTAATAATCAGACAAAAATAAACTGCAAACAAGAACTAATCAAAGAGATAAAGGACGTTCCATCCTAATCAAGGAAATGTGGAATTATGAAGACTAAAGTCCTAGGCATGCACCAAATGCTACATCCAAATTTACTTGAGGGTACAAGTGGCATTAAAGACATATATTAACACTAGCTCAATAATAGCAAGTGATCTCAATACACCATTTCCTCCAGTAGACAGGTCATCTAAAAGAAAAACCAGAAACATCAGAATTAACTGACATCAGACAACAAAAGAACTTAGCAGATATCTAAAGAATACCAAACACCAAAAGTCTTTAAATTCTGTTCAGGAAACCATGGATCCATCTCTAAAAGAGACCACATCCTAGTACATAAAAATCTTAACTGAAAAATAGAATTAACTTTGTGCATCTTATTTGACCATAATGCAATAAAACTTAAAATCAATAACAAATAAATCTCTAGTAATTACACAGACTTATGGAGATTGAACAACTCATTGTTGAACAATGAATGGATCAAAAAGAAATCAAAGAGTTTTGAAAAGCTTGAAATAAAAAATTAAATAAAACGTAACAAAAATTTTGTTGTTAAAAAAAGTCCTGCGTAGGAAATTTATAACTCTAAGTACCTTCATTAAAAATCAGAAAGAGCAAAAATAAATTATTTTTGATACAACTCAAGAATTTGGTAAAACAAATTTAAACCCAGCAAACAGCAAAAGAAAAAATAAGAGGAGAAATTAATGAAATAAAAACAAAAAAATCAAATAATCAACAAGAGTTGGTTCTTTGAGAAAATAAACAAGAATGACAGATCATTGGCTCAACTAACCAAAACAGAGCCACTATCCTTCAAGAACATACGCAGTGGCTAGCTTTTATGTCAGTTGACACAAGGCCAAAGTCATTTGGAAGGAGAAAACCATAGCTGAGAAAGTAGCTCCACCACACTGACTTGTGGGTAAAGCATGGGGTGTATTTTCTACATTGATGACTGGTCAGTCAAGGAGGGCCCAGCTTACTGTAGGCAGGGCCAGCCCTTGGCCCATGGTCGTGAATGCCATACAAAAAGGGACTTTTGGTCATGGTGTTTTATAACAACAATAAAACTAGTAAGACACACAGATGCAGAAATCCTCAGTAAGATATTTGCAAACCATATACATGCACATATCAAAAGATCATGATCAAGTTGGCTTTGTCCCAGAGATTCAGGTATTATTCAGAATAAATAAGTCAAAAAATGTAAAAAATTATTAAAAAAAAATGCTTAATGGATACAGAAAAAGCATTTGGCAAACTCCAATGATGCTTTCTGATAAAAGCCTAGAGAGCAGGACACATCGTATGGCACATCGTAATTGTTAGTGAAAAGGAGAGACTCAGAAAGGCAAATATTTCATGTGGAACCTATATTTAATGAAAAGCAAAACATGAAAGTATAAGGAGATATCTGTAAAGAGGGAAGGGTCTGTAAGGGATGAAGGATCAGAGAATGAAACTGGGGATTGAATACTTTCAATACACATACACACACATAAACACAAACCACCGAGAGCTAGGGTTGTGCCTCAGTGTTAGAATGTTGCCTCTGAAATACTAGATCCTTTCCTTGTTTCCCAGAACTGCAAAAATAGCTCTTTAAAAATGAATCTTTGGCTGAGTGTGGTGGCATGTGCCTTTAATCCCAATAGAAGCAGCCTGATCTACAGAGTGAGTTGTAGATCATCAGAGCCACATAGTGAGATCTTGTTAAAATAATAATATTTTAAAAAACAAAGATACTTTTTTAATTTAATGATATTAATGTGATCTAATTATTTATTACACAAATTCTACTTGATTGTATAACAAAAACCCGGAGTCAGATATTGAGGAAAAGCTGAAAGATCAGAGAGACAGAAGAACAAACCACAGCCACTTTTCACCTAGTCACTTCTCAGGCCAAAAGGGATACATCCTGTCTCCATAAATCCTTAGACTGAATGTCTCTGAGTCCTCAGCCTAAAAGGAATTGAGAATTCTGTCTCCTCCCACTTTATATATCTTTTTCTGTCCAGCCATATCACCTCCTGTTTCAACTTTCCTAGTGCTGGGATTAAAGGTTTGTATGTTTCCCAAGTGCTGGGAGCAGATGCATGGGTTCCAAAGTGCTGGGATTAAAGGTGTATGTCACCACTCTGGTTATGTTTAGTCTTGAACTCACAGGGATCCAAAAGGATCTCTGCCCCTGCCCCTGCCCCTGCCCCTGCCCCTGCCCCTGCCCCTGCCCCTGCCTCAAGTGCTTGTATTGAAGGTGTGTTTCATCATTTCCTGGCCTCTATGGCTAAATCTGTGCCTTGCTCTGAACTCTGATCTTCAGGCAAACTTTATTTCTTGAGAGCCTACACAATATATCACCACATTTTCCCCTTTTCTGTCAAAAATAAAAAAGGTTATAACTAATATAAGAGAAACTATATTCAATAGCTATAATATATACAAGCAAAAATATCAATAATGTCCAGTCCATTAACATTTGACAAATTTAATGAAAATACTCCATTACTTATCCTATCTTGGTGAATCCAAAGGACTGATTCACTCAAGGAGTTTCCTGAAGACAAAAAGTTGACCTATATTCATTGGTGCAATGGCTGCCTTTGCTAGACTTTCTGCATAATTCATAAAGGAGAGGCGTTCTGTTGAGGTTATTCTTAACAAAAACATTGTTTGGAGGAATGCCCTGTTTACAGACTCTTTTTGGGTGACCTTGTTTACCACAGTTCTAACATTTGGCATTTCAAATTGTCTTCAAACATCTGAAAATAACTTCTCCTGTCCAAACATTATCATAGTTATAAAATTCAACATTAATTGTATCTCTGATCCATTCTTCCAAAGGTGCTGATCTTGCCTTTAATGGTCTAATTACCCTTCCACCAAGTCTTCCATTGTAATTGGGAAACAACCTCCATAACTGCTGTAACCACATCTGTCTAGTCTTTAGGGATAATCCTATTACAGGTTGGCCATGAATTTAGTATCTGCTTCATAAATGGTGATTATTTGCCATATGAGACTGTTGCTTCCTTGAATGTTCTCAAATATAACATTTGTACAAGAGTCCATTTAGCTCTTACCCAGTCTAGGGGATACCTATCATTTGGCAATCCCTGTAAAGTTACTAGATAAATTAAGGTTAGCTGTTTGAAAGCCTTAGGCTGTTCCTCTGTAATATAAGGCAATGTTGAGATTGGTTTTTCTTTCTGGGTCTTAATATCTCTATGATCTGTTTTAACAAGTTTTTCTAAGACTTTCATCTTGGCATTCATACTAACCAATTTTTTAAAGGATAAAACAGAAATGATCAAACAAATATTTATAATAGGCATTACCTTAATCTCATTTACATTATCCTTTCATTTAATTGTTCCCTTCTTATACTTTCTAGTGTATTATCAAACAGAGACCAAACTCCTTCCATTGTAAAAGTGTTTCCCATTTTTTAATATGGGAAAAAAAAAAACTCTCTCTGTCTTAAACTGATTCTTCCTTTCAAGAAATCCCAAATGACTCACCAACTCTGCTGATGATGATTCAGATGACTGTGAAGTGAAGCAGCTACCTAGTGTGGCAGCATCCTGAGGAGGGGGTCTAGTGAAGGCTGTAACCCACCAAGAGAGGGAACCCATTGTCTGAAAAATGCATCCAGGGGATCATGGGGAAGGAAGAAACACATGTGGCAGGAGCTGCCTAAAAGGTAAAGCTGGCTGGTGGTAATAGGCTACCTCCAAAAGGAAAACCTAGTCAGCAAGGTAGTGACTCAGGATGCTTGTAGTTCTAGCCTGTGCCAGTGATTGCAAAGCCACAGGCAATTGGCTTTTTTGCAAATTCATGCCCCAAAAGTTGAATACCAGATGTTGCATGAATTGCAATTATTGAAAAGTTTCAAGGAAATTTTATAAATTTATGTTTTTAAAATATCCAGAATCTTGAGAATATTTAATATGCTCACTATGTTCAGAATTAGAGTATTAACCTACTACCCTTAATTTTCTTTGTTTCTTAATCTCCTTTTCTACTTAAAAACCTTCCACGGACAGACGGGCAATTGAGAGAAGGAAGGAGCAGGAGGGGGACACTGACTCTTCGGTAACCACCACCTCAGATGCAAAAGGTAATGGAACTCGAGCTCCACAGAGGACAATGGAAAATAGTGTAGATATTTCCAGAGTTCCTATAGACTAGTGATGAGACCCTAAGCATTTCTAATGAATGGAAGACTGTAGTGGCTGATAGAATGGAAAATGATAAGTTATCTGATGACGTATATGAATAAATACAGGTACATTTTAGGGCCTGTTAAAAATGTTGATTCTAATTCAGTAGGTCTTGAGTCCATGTTTCTAGCAAACTCTCATGTAACATATATGTAGTAAACCTGGAGCTGACACTCAAGTAGTCTTTCTCTCAGGATCTCTGAGAAGGTGATTTGGATCTTGTCCAATTTATCGAGAAAGCAGTGTGATATGTACACAGTAAATATGTAACAAAAACAACCCTGTAAGAGACTCCCTAAGAGAGGTACCAGGGTGTTGGTGGTGCAGCACTGGGGAGGCAGAGGCTGGCAGATACAGGGTTTGAGGCTAATCTGGTTTATAGAGCTAGTTCCAGGACAGCCAGGGTTACACAGAAAAACTTTTTCTCAAGAAACAAACAAATGAAAACAAGTGACAAAGTGACCAAGCAGTCAGTCACTGGCAGCCAGAATGGCCAGCTGAGCAGTCCTTGGAAAGCAGCGGCGCTTTCATGCAGAATAAATGGTGTAAACAATGTGGGAGCAGGAAGAGTGTGGCATGCACGTGTTGTGTGTCCTCTCACCACGTTCTCATAAAGGTGACTCTGTCTTGACATGCTGCAATAGTAAGCCATGCAGAGCTGAGCACCTTATAAGGAAAGGGAATCTATTTAGACCACAGATCAAGAGGATAGAGTATGAGATCAGGGAGCTTCAGGGCCAGTGTTGTGTCTATAAAGAAGCCTGTGTGCACAAGTATGCAGAGACTTTCACTGCCCAATCAGAGCTCGGGCATGTCAGTGAAACTCACCTGCCTTGCTGTGAAGATATCATTGTAAGAAAAGAATGAGCTAGGCAGGCAAATCTCTGTGAGTTCAAGGCCAGCCTGTCTACATAATGAGTTTCAGGACAGGCAAGGCTCCACAGTGGGACGCTGTCTCAAAAATATACTGTAGAAAGGAACAGTGTGGGCGTCCTTCACTTGATTGAGTATGGTCATTGAAAGTCTTTTGAGCCCAGAGAGCTAAACATTCTTTTGTAATTAGCATCCTTAGACTAGTTAAAATCTGGGTGTTATTTTCTCTTAATGTTGTCAATGTTTTATTTGTGGGTATTTATTAGATTTTCAGTCATTTGTATTGTGATCTCATTTTAGGAGGACTGAAAGAAGACTGCAGGGAGCAGGTAAGGTGTCTGTGAGAAACTGTACAACTGCTCAGCTCTGCATGCTATCTGTTGGCCTACAAGAACCAAGTACATTAACAACCTCTAGATAACAATTTAGCTTTTTATTTTTAGTAAAAAAAAAATACCTCTAAAGTTATCAAGAGTCAAAAATTAATAGGCTGAGAGCTAAGTAATATTGCAGTAATCTGTTTCTGTGTATGTCTGTTCATATCACTCTTTTATTAGTGGATGGCTGAAATTATTCAGAAGACTTTAAAAGACTCAGTAGAGCAAATTTATCTAATACCTTTTATTTCATATCACTTTATAAGAAATGCATATAAAATACCACTTCTGACAAGTGGTCCTGAGCCCCTCTCTGTATTCTGCCTCTGACATCCTAAGTTCATCAACTCAAAAACAAACAAACAAACAAAAGCCTCAGATAGTGTTACAAATAGGCCTATATGAACTGATTCATCGTAAGACATCATTATGAATAATGGCTACAGTAATGGCATCACTTTGAACAAATCATTTTCACTTCTTTAAGTCTGAAGTGCATTTATAAAACAAATAAGAGTGCACATGCCACATAAGATTGCCATGAAACTATTTTCTGAATGAGTGTGGTAGAATTTTGTTAATTGTAGGTAACTGTCAATTATCTGCTGATAATGACAATTATCGGCATTATTACTTCAGTCTCCTTTTTTGTATTTTTTGTTATTGTTTGTTTTTAATTTTTAAATTCATTCTGTAGCCCAGGGTCAGTGGGCTCACCCTCAGGGCAATCCTCCTTTATCTGCCCAGGTACTTCCATTACAAGGACTAGATTTACTTAGTTCAACCAATTAAAAGGTATAGTCATACCTTTATTGACACTTTTTTAAATTTGGATTTAGTTGGGAGGAAAGCAGTCTATATTTCACTGAATAGGCATGAATAATCTGCATTCAGTTTGCTAAAACTTAGAAAACTGATAAATTTTATTTATATATATTTGAAATATTGCTTTACAATTTCTCTTAAAAATGGAGGTTACATTTGTTTATTTTGTGTGTGGGGGTATGGACAACAATAGGCATGTGTGACAATGTGCATGTGGAGGTCAAAGGGCAGTTTGTGAGATTACATTGTGCAGATTCCAGGGATCAAACTCAGGTCATCATACTTGCCAGCATGTGCCTTTACTCACTGAACCATCTATCTTGATATATTATATGGTATAATTATAATTAATTTATGCATAATTATATATAATTATAATATATGTATAAGCATGTATGTATTTGACTAGAGTTTATTTGTTTTGTAAAGACATTTTCAGGTGAGTATACTGTATACTCTGACCATATTTCTTATCTTATTATCTCCCCTCCCAACTGGTCCTCTCCCTAGTCTTCTATGTCCATGTTGTATATAACATATAACTATGAATATACATGATATGTTTACAAATATACATCTATATATGATTTAGACTCTACTAGAGAAAGAAGTTTTTTTTTCTTGTAGCTATTGTTATTTCTTTTTTTTTATTATGAACAAAGAAGTCACACTTTCTATCCTTGTATATCTTTATTCAAGGTCCCTTCCCCCTCCTGCTACATCAGGTCATTCTTTCTTCTCCACAACTCCCCATCCCCTCCCTGGGCAGGCAGCAGACAGTCCCATGGTCCCACTGACCCAATAATGCTTAGTTCAGTCTCCACTCCTGGCAGATCCAGCTTTCTTTCCCCCGCCCCAAGAGTGAGTCAGGTGAAAATGACCTGATGTGGTGGGAGGGGGAAGGGACCTTGAATAAGGATATACAGGTAGGAAAAAAAAATTCAGTGGGAAAGCTGAACACAAAATAAATATAAGTGTATCAATCTTATTTGCATTATCACCCTTGATAAGTCATGCTTATGATTTTTATCTTCTTTATAGTTATTGTTAACTTTTACGCATTTTAAATTCATTTTACTGTTTTTTTGATAAATACAAAATAAATAAAGAAGAAAAAAAAAGTGAGTCAGGTGAGAAAGAACATTTGTTAATTGCTGATCTCTTGTTCCATCTATTTCCTTACTAATTACATAATTTTATTTATTTATTTACTTATTTGGCTTACAAAAGCTCCATTGTGTGTGTGTGTGTATCTCACATTTTAATTACCTATTTATCCATGAATGAACACTCAGCTGATTGCCTAACTTGGGTATTCTAAATAGTGCTTCAATAAACACACATTTTCTTGTAACATAACAGACTACATTCTTTCGTTGTAATGAAATGCCTAAGGCTATGTGCTTTATAAAGAATATATTTTAAGCTATAGAATGGAAGGTAAAAGTACAAGATTGATAGTCCCATCAGTTCAGCATCTGGTAAGGACTTCATAAAACAGAGGTATATGTGGAGAAGTCCTCAGAGGATAAAGATGAGAGATGAGGGTTAGGCTTGCTCCTTTACAACAGGCCACTCAGCCAGTCCAGCATAAGTTCCTGTGGAAGAGCAGGCCTCTAGTTGCTCATCACTTCACTCTTAAAGGTCCTAAGACCTGCTAATGCTTTCAATAAATTAAACCGCATCCAAACCATAGGAATAATAATTTCCTTACATTTTTATCACCTTTTTTTCCAATTTCAATTGGATATATCCAACAAAAAATAAAGCTGCAGTAATTATCACGTTTTCCAGGTACCTCTCTCTCATGGCTGACTCCAGTCCTAGTGTTTGGGAATCATCTAGTTCCCACAGGTGCTCCGTGTGTGGTTGCTTTTATGGAAATGACTGGGATTCGGCAATCCCCCTAGTCACCCAGCTTGAAATGAATAAAGTGGGACACAACAGTGCAGCTCTAGACTGGGGTTTCTCAACCTTGGCATTTTTGCCATTTTGAGCCAAACCACTCTCCACTGGTTAATAAAAATAAATAAAAGGATGATTTGAAAACAGAAAATTGCTGGATAGCAGGGATGGTGTGCAGAGCAGGAGGAAGGTGGGTGGACATGATGAACTCTGCATGCTTATCCTGCAGTGAGTTCCATTAGTTTATGTAATTAATATTTATTACTAATTATACTGTTTCAAATGATAGAAATTTTGAATGATTTTCCTCATAAAGTTGGTTTCTATGACAGGATGCTTATAAAAAGTGAGGAAAAATGATTCTTTTCTTTTTTTAGTGTTTAGAGCAGGGTTCATCAAACACTTGCCATAAAGGACCAGATAGAAAATATTTAGGCTTTGTAGACTACGGTGTTGTTAGATGCTGTACTCTGATGTCAAACCAAAATACAGCCTAAGTCTATTCTTATTTGAGGATCCTTATGTTTCAATAAAATTATCATAAAAACACGAATTTTATGCAGTTGTTGTAAATATGTTTTGATACTTTTGCAGGCCTTTTTGAAGTGCAAAAAGTCCTTTGTGGGGGGACTTGTATATCTGTCTTTCTGTCTTTTTGACTTGCAGGCTTTGCAGTGATGGGAAGTAGGTTAGGTAGTTTGGGTGTGCGCCATTAGCCATAAATTTGCTGAGCTCAGGTTCAGAGAAATAAGGCAGGAGAACTGCCATGAGTTTAACGCCAACCTTGACTACACAGTAGGACAGTTGTCAAAGTACAGTGAGTCTTTAAGAGCTTGTAGCTGGGCTGGCAGGATGGCTCAGTGGGTTAAGACACTTGTCCATGGAAGGAGAGAGAGCTGACCCCTTCACTTGTCCCCTCAGCTCTGAAAGTGCATTATTTGTTGTATGGCTTGTGCCAGGTGGGGAGTGAGTACCTGTAATCCTAGCACTTGGGTGTTGGAGGCAGGAGACACAGAAGTTCAAGACCAGCCTTGGCTGCACAGTGAGTCTGAGTCAGCATGAACTATGGGACATAAAGCTGTGACTTTCTTAAGACAATATGGCTGGTTTTCTCACTGTCTTGCTGTTACAAACAAGCATGAAATTACTTAGTGTTTCCCAAATGAACGTAGGTATGAGAAGGACAATGTGTAACTCTAACTGGATATTAACCCAGACATAACACCTGTCCAAAACCATGTTCATCATCTCATCCTTCAGCTCCAAACTTGCTCCTCCTGGAGACGCAGTGAGACACCATTGGTAACACAGGAAACCTAACACAAACTGATAGTCCATGCAAGAAAAACACCTGTATCAAAAGACAGTAGGTCTAAAGCCAGCTGTAGCAAAGCAGCTCTTAACTGATGTTGAATCTACTTAGTAAAGTCTGGGTGTACACAAAAGGAAAAGTGACCCAGTCTCCTCTACATTGGGTGGCAGCCATAGTTCTTGGCAGGTCCTTAATCATATGTAGAAATCAGTTGAGAAACCTAGTACATTCTTGTTGTTGTAAATTACTACAAGAATTAACATGCACTTTGATTCAGTCAAGGGATTAGCACTGTGGGCACACAATAAAGTCAAGGTCAGCTTTGCGGCAACTCTTCTATAACCAAAAAGAATTAAACAAAGCTAAACCACCAAGTCTCCAGTATTTATCAGCATCTAAAACATCACCAGCCTTAAGCTAATAGTCCTCTGTGGTGATATATTACATATTTAATAAAACCTGAATATCAGAGAGAGGAAGCACCACAGTCACCCAGCTGTCTTGCAACTTCTTCAGCCTTGCTCCTGGTCACTTCTGCCTCTGCTGGGTTCCTAAGAAGCCTTATATACCCTTGTCAGCTGTATCCCAACCAGGTTAGGATTAAAGGTGTGTACTACTCTATTTCGTAGCTAAACTTGAACTCACAGAAATAGAGGAAGTTCTGTCTCTGAAGTTATGGGATTAAGGGTATAGGTCACCACTCCCAACTTTCCTTTTGCTAGGATTAAAAGTGTGTGCCATTGAATCTCAGCTGTTTGTCCTTGCAATCAAGGATCCAGAAATTCCTGAGTTGTGTGCCTAGAATTTGACTGTGTGCTTTCTCCCCAATATTCAGGTTTTATTAAATATGTAATAAATCACCACAGTCCTCCTCTTCCAGTGTGTTTCTATAGTAAGAAGCTTTAGTAAACACAAGAAGGGTCTATGCCTAAGAACATCGATCACAGGATAAAAAAAAAGAAATCAAAAACCATATAAATTTATTTTAAAAGGAATGGTTAATCAATAATATGTAATGGAATAAAACTCAGACATTAAAATCAAAGATTATGTATCCAAATGGCAACTGAGGATGTGGATTAGTGGTAGAGTGTTTCCCTAACATTAACAAGACCCTGGGTTTGATCCCCAACATAGCAATGTGTGTGTGTGTGTGTTTAAAATAATTTCATTTATTAAAATATATGAAAAAATACTGAAAGCAATGCTAATCATGTATTTATATTTTCTAAATTGAATTTAATGAATATCCTTTACTTTTAATAATGTTATCAAATACAAAGTATCTTATTTTGTTAATTATCAATATATCTGCCTAAGGTAAAACCGGTCCCAATCAATGTCCTAGAGCCTGCTCTCAGCCTGTGGGCCACAGCCCTTGAGGAGTTGAATGACTCTTTCACAGAAGTGGCCTAAGATTACTGAAAAACACAGATATTTACATTACAATTCATAACAGCAGCAAAATTACAGTTATAAAGTAGCAATTAAAATAATTTTATGGTTAGGGGGGGTCACCACAACATGAGAACTGTATTAATGGATCACAGCATTAAGAAAGTTGAGAAACACTGTCCTAAAATAAAGTTTGTAAGAACCAGACAGATTTTAAAGCAAGAATTTTAGAAGAAGGAAAAAAAAATGAAGGCAATCCTGACAACAGTGGAGGGCAAGAGAAGGAGATGGGGATGGGAGCCGGGGTCAGAGAGCAGAAGGAAGGAAAGGGAAACAGTGAAGCACGGGGACCATCTCAGGGAAGCAGCCAGGCCTTCCAGGAAGCAAGTGTAAATGTGGAGTCTCTAGAAAGTCAGGACCTCAGTGCAGAGCTCGGCCGCCTCCCCCTCCTGCTGCTCCTCACACACGCAGAACAAGCATTCCACCACTAAGCTCTATGACTCCCTAAAGATATTTTTAAAAGTCCTTTCCTCAAAAATTATTTTAAAATTAATTATTTCCATCTGAATTTTAAGAACAGTGTCTTCAGTTATGCCAGGAGCTGGTGAGCGCTACAATCCTATGCCTTACTTTCTCTTTGTCATTTCGTTATCAAGTAGCCTACAATGTTTCTAAAAAATACTCCTAATGTTTATTTTATAGTACAATTACTCACCCTATCTTACCTTTACCTTCAGACTTCTGTCATAAAGTCTTGTTGCTGTGCAGTTAGTAAGTTTGAAGGGTCCTGAAGAGAAACAGTGGAGGAAAAGTGTGAAGTCCCAGGTGTTTCTGGACACTTCAGAAAACAAAAGATAAAAACCATTACTGTGTATGACCCATTACTTTAAAAATCACAATTAACCAGTTAAAATAAAGGCAAGATTTGGAAGGACACACTGGCCAGCAAATACAGCGACCTGAATGCAGATCCTCAGGGCCCACATGAAGGCCAAGCACATAGACTCTCAGAGGCTCACCACAGAGAGACAGTGACAGGAATCGGGCAAGCTGTGAGGTCATGAGAAGCCCTGCCTGGATGGTGGGAGGGGGAGCATTGGGGAAAGCACCTGCTGTTAGCCTCAGACCTCATGCACATGTGCACACACCCCACACACATGCGCCAAAGAGAACAATAAGTGCATGTTCTAGGAACCTTGAAAGTATGTTGAGGCAGAGTCACAAATGATGTCTGTTGCTGGAGTCTGCATGTGATCCACAGTCTCATCCTGCTCCTTCTCTTCTTCCTCCTGTGCCCTTTTATGTTTCATGCATTAGTTCTGGATTGACTTTCATAAATAGCTATGGTAACTGTAGCCATTGAGTAAAGTAAATGTGAAGGTCCACTTACATAAGTGTAGCATGTTTTTAATTTGTTTCAGGGTTTTAAAATACTTAAAAACAATAAAGAAATGAATGTTGGTGTTTTACTCTGAGCATGGTTTAATTATCGCTATCTGTTCACTTGCAGGATATTGGAGATGCTGGTTCTCTCAGAATGGTTCACTTTGGTTTGGTGTAAATCCTTAGAAACTCCAAGAAGAAACCTGCCTTTTCATATCTTCTATATTGCCCTGACTCAGTACAGTCTCCATGTATGGATCTTAATAGAACAGATGGCCCACACAGCACAGCCTAACTATAGCAAAGTGACCTAAATAAACGTCCTTGCCCTCTTATTCATAATGTGTGTACTTCTTAAATGTCAGAAGCCATACATCATTTGAGCCTCGGAGGTAGAACATTTAAATCTTGTTCTCCCTCATCTTTTACGGGTTTTTCTCCTTTGGGGGCTAGAGAGATGGCTCAGCAGCTAAAAGCACCTATTCGTGCAGGTTCAATTCCCAGCACCAACACGGTGGCTCATGGCTATCCATAACTCCAGTTCCAGGGAATCCAGTGCCCTCTTCCGACCTCCTCAGCACCAAGCACAGACATGTCATGTGAGCAAAACACCCATACATATAAAATAAATCTTTACAAAAATTTCTTCTCATGGACTTATTTACATTAGTAATTTATATTACTAATAAAATTTTTATTAAGCAAAAGTTTCTGTCCATACTTGCTGGAACAGACACTTCTCCATTGCAGACTCTTACAGTGAGGAACTGGCACCCTGTGTGGCAGCCATCTAATGTTTTCCCAAAGGCTATGATGGTTACAGCTTTGAGTGCCATGAGCTCAGACTTCCTCACAAACATCACAAAAGGTGTACAGATGGCCCCTAGCCCTTTCTTTCCACAGTGTCATGTGGAAATACAGAAATGTGACTCAGGGGATCCATGAAGTTTAGGGGGTGCTCTGAGCTCTGTCTCCAGGAGCTGTAAATGTCCTCTGTCTCTGACTCCAAGTCCCAGCTGTCTGTCTTAGCACCCACAAAGTTGTGAGCTTAAAAATACCTTCTTGTCCTCAGTACCTGCCACCAGCAGATGACACGTAGTTTGTAACTGTAGATGTCTACGATCATGTGAGGTAAGATGTCAAGCTGAGCCAGAGGATGCTGGCAATAAGGAGGATAAACAGTTTTCAGTTACTGCTAGCCTAAAGAGTTTTGAGTTTATAATCTCTGAGCCATCCTAAAGACACACTAGACTGAAACTTTTTTTTTTTTGCTATTCCTATCCTTTTTCTCACAGATAATCAAAAGTGAATTAATTTTTAAATTTTATTTGTGTATTTTTATGTGCATTGGTGTTTTGCCTGCATGTATTGTCTGTGTGAGGGTGTCAGAACCCTTGGAACTGGAGTTACAGACAGATTTGAGCTGCCATGTGGGTGCTGGGAATTGAACCCGGGTCCTCTGGAGGAGCAGTCAGTGCCCTTAACCACTGAGCCATCTCTCCAACCCCAAAGGTGACTAATCTTTAAAGAAAGGTATGGTTTTGCTAGGATGCTGCCATCCCTGCAGGTGCTGTAGCTGACATGTCCACAGCTTCAGGCTACATGCCTGATTCACTGAATTCTTGTGCTATGTGACCAGTGTCTTCCACAGCTGTGTAAGAAAATGGCATCGATCAGGACCCTCTCCAGCTTCTCTGTCAGGCAGTTCAAACTCTGCTAAAATGTGGTTGGTTGTGAATACATGTATGCTTTATGAGTGCATGAACATTGTTAGTAATGGTAAAGTTTGCCAGTTACCTAAATGAACATTAAAAATGCTTAGCTTCCCATCTTTCCAGCTGTCTTAGTTTCTTTTCTATAGCTGTGATAAACACCATAACAGGACGTAACCTGGGGAGAAAAGGGTTCATTTCAGCTTACAGTTCTCAGGTCACACTCCATCACTCATCACTCTGTAAGGGTGGAAACTAAGCAGAGGTCCTGGAGGAGTGCTGCTCAGCCTTCTCATACAGCTTAGGACCACCTGCCCAGTGGTGGCATTGTACTCAGGACTGGACCTTTCCACATCAATCATTCATCAGGAAAGCGCCCTACTGACCTGCTAAAAGGCCATCTGAGGGAGACGTTTCTCAGAAGTTCCTCTTCTCAGATAAATCTAGCTTGTGTCAATTTGATGAAAACCAAAACCAATCAGGACGCCAACTTCACATGTCTCTGGAATAATTAACTCACACACAGTAAACTAAATTTAGTCACAAGAACGTAGCGTGGGGGCAGGAGAGGTGACTTGGTGGTTGAGAGACGTGGCTGCCCTTGCAGACAACATAAGTTCAAGTCCTAGTACACATCAAAAACTGAATTGGGAATAACAAATGGTTTTTGTTGTTTACTGAAAGACCAAGTGGCCAAAACTATGATATTACATTTTTCTTTTACTGTGACTTTAAATGTTAGTAAAAGAGTTAGAATCACACCATTCTGGCCTATAGACTGAGTTAAAGGTATTTGGAGGGGGAACAGTACCACAATTTCAGTGATGAAATATTTATAGCTGAGGGTCACCACAACATGAGGAACTGTATTAAAGGGTCACAGCATTAGGAAGGCTGAGAACTGCTGCTGTATAACAAAAAGAAATATTCATATCCAAGAATAGTAGAGAGTAAGAAGTAAACTGAGGACTGAAACCAATAAAATAGAAACAAAGAGAAAATACAAAGAATCAATAAAACAAAGAATTGGTTCATTGAGAAAATCAGCAAGACAGGCAAACCTTTATCCAAACTAACTTTTTAGTCAGCTGGAGCCAAATTAACAAAATCAGAAATAAAAATGGGAATAAAAAAACAGACTTCGAGGAAATCCAGAGATCATGAGAACATACTTTAAAAAACTCTATGTCACCAAATTGGAAAATCTAAGAGAAAAAGATAATTTTCTCCATAGGTACCACTTACCAAAGTTAAATCAAGATCAGGTAAAGAATTTAAATAGACCTATAGCCCCTAGTGAAATAGAAGCAATCATTAAACTCTCCCAACCAAAAAAAAAAAATCCCAGGGCTAAGTGGTTTTAGCACAGAATTCTATCAGACTTTCAAAAAAGAGTTAATACTAATACTCCCCATGTTATTCCACAAAATAGAAACAGAAGGAACATTGCCACATTTACCCTGATACCCAAATCACATAAAGATCTAAGAAAGAGATTACAGACCAAATATCCCTTATGAACACAGATGTAAAAATACTCAGTAAAATACCTGATAACTGAATTCAAGAACACATCAAAAAGATCACCCATCACAATCAAGTAGTTTTATCCCAGAGATGCAAGGATGTTTATTATATAAAAATCAGTAAATGTGAGACTCCGTCCAGAAGAGAGGTGAGGTGAGCAGGCCCCAGCACCTGAGTCACTGCCCGGAAAGTTGCTTTCTGGGACTAGGATCATTTTGTGGTGCTTGACCCCAGACACTCCTTAGCAGATAGGACTAGGGTTTGACTGTGAGGGGCTCCTCCAGCCATACCTAAAAGAGGGGACATTGCATGGCCAGCCACACCTCCAGGGCAAACTGCGTCATCAGAGAAGACTGAGGCCTTGAAATTCAGACCCCTTCCCAGAGCAAAGTCAGAGATTGAGCAGATCCCTTGCTCAGAGAAGACAGGAAACACACAAGCCCTCTTGCCACAACTGACTAGGAACCACCTAATGTTGAACCACTGAAGCCATGGGGAGATGCCAGTGCAAAATACATATAATAATATAAAGAACAACAAGGCAATTCCAGAAGAAACTGGTGGTTCTACAACTACAAGACCTGAACAGAGCAATGAAGAGGAAACAGAAGGAAAAAACACCAAAAATATCTTTATGAAGATCATTGAAGCCTTCAAAGAAGATATAAAAAATTCTCTTAAAGAAATAGAAGAAAATAAAAAAAAAATATTGGAAGAGATGAACAAATCCTTGAAAGAAAACCAAGAAAAGGTAAACAAAAAAAATGAAAGAAACATTCTAGGAACTAAAAACTGAAATAGAAGGAATAAAAAAGGCACCAAGTGAGGCAAAGATGGAAATAGAAAACCTGAAAAAAAGAGCTAGAACTACAGATACAAGCATAACCAACAGAGTTCAAGAGATGGAAGAGAGAATCTCTGGAGTGGAAGACTCAGTAGATGGAATAAAAACATCAGTCAAAGAAAATACTAAAACCAAAAAAGCCATAACACAAAATGTTCAGGAAATTTGGTACACCATGAAAACATCTAAATTGAGAATAATAGAAATAAAAGGAAAAGAATACCAGCCCAAAGGCAGAGATAATGTATTCAATAAAATCATAGAAGAAAATTTTCCTAACTTGAAAAAGGAAATGCCTATAAAAATATAAGAAGTTTATAGAACACCAAATAGATATGACCTCCCCCCAAAAAATCAGTGTGCCATATAATAATCAAGCCATAAAACATACAGAACAAAAAAAAATTTAAGAGCTGAAAAAGAAAAGGGCCAACTTACTTATAAGGCAGACCCATCAGAATAATTCCTGACTCATCAATGGAAATGATGAAAGCTAGAAGGGCTTGGTCAGAAGTTATACAGCCACTAAAAGAGCATGGCTGCCAACCTAGAATACTACACCTAGCAAAATTATCAATCACCATAGATGGAGTAAACAAGATATTTCATGACAAAGTCAGACTGAAACAATACCTATGAAAGCATTAGAGGGAAAACTCCAACCGAAGGATCCCAGATACACTCATGAAACCACAAACAGTCAATAATCCCACAGAAGAATAGCCCAGAGAAAGGAAATACATACAAGCTACTACCAAAAATAGCAAGAAATATCAATTAGTGGTCACTAATATCTCTTAATATCAATGGACTCAACTCACCTATAAAAAGACACACTAACAAGATGGATACAAAAACAGAAGCCATCCTTTTGCTGCATACAAGAAACACACCTCTCACCACAATAACAGACACAGTCTCAGAGTAAAGGATTGGGAAAAGATTTTTCAATCAAATGGTCCTAAGAAACAAGCTGGGATTGCCATCCTAATATCTAACAAAGTAGACTTTAAGCTAAAAGCAATTAAAAGAGACCAAATTGGTCATTACTTATTCATCACAGGAAAAATTGGTCAAGAGGTGATTTCAATCATGAATATTTATGCCCCTAATATAAGGGCACGTACCTATGTAAAAGAAACACTGCTAAAACTCAAATCCCACATCAATTCCCACACCCTAATAGTGGGAGACTTCAGTACCCCACTTTCACCCCTGGATAGGTCAACCAGATAGAGACTCAACAGAGAAATAAGGAGTCTAACAGAGGTTATGATACAAATGGATTTAAAAGATATTTACAGAAGCTTCCACCCAAATGCAAAGGAATATACATATTTCTCAGCTCCTCATGGAACTTTCTATAAAATTGACCAAATAATTGGTCATAAAGCAAATATCAACACATACAAAAAAATTAAAATAATCTCTTGTATCATATCAGACCACCAGGGCCTAAAGTTAGAGTTCAACAACATCAAAAATCACAGAAAGCCTACCAACGCATGGAAACTAAACATCACTCAGCTGAACCACCTCTGGGTCAAGGAAGAAATTAAGAAAGAAATCAAAGTCTTCCTAGAACTTAACAAAAATGAATCCACAACATATCCAAACTTGTGGGACACAATGAAAGCACTCTTAAGAGGAAAATTCATAGCGCTAGATGCCTACATGAAAAACCTAGAGAAATCTCACACTAGAGACCTAACAGCTCAGCTGAAAACCTCCGAACAATTAGAAGCAAACTCATATAAAAGGAGTAGATGGCAGGAAATAATCAAACTTAGAGCTGAAATCAATACAATTGAAACAAAAAGAACAATACAAAGAATCAATGTATCTAAGAGTTGGTTCTTTGAGAAAGTCAACAAGATAGATAAGCCCTTATCCAAACTGATCAAAAAGCAGAGAGAGAGTATCCAAATCAACAAAGTCAGAAATGAAAAGGGGGACATAACAACAGATCCCCATCAGATCATACTTTGAAAGTCTGAATTCCACAAAAATGGAAAACCTAGAAGAAATGGACAGCTTTCTGGACAGGTACCATCTACCAAAATTAAATGAAGATCAGATTAATTACCTAAACAGGCCTATAACCCTAAAAGAAATTGAAGCTGTCATTAAAAGCCTCCCCCCCCAAAAAAAAGCCCAAGTCCAGATGGTTTCAGTGCGGAATTCTACCAGACATTCAAAGAATTACTACCATTACTCCTCAAACTATTTCACACAGTAGAAACTGAAGGAATATTGCCAAATTCCTTTTATGAGGTCACAATTACCCTAATTCCCAAGCCACTCAAAGACACAACAAGGAAGGAGAATTACAGACCAATTTCCCTCATGAATATTGATGCTAAAATTCTCAACAAAATTTTAGCAAACCATATACAACAATATATAAAAAATATCATCCACCATGACCAAGTAGGCTTCATCCCAGAAATGCAGGGATGGTTCAACATATGAAAAACTGTAAACGTCATCAATCATATAAACAAAATAAAGGAAAAAAATCACATGATCATATCCTTAGATGCTGAAAAAGCTTTAGACAAAATCCAACAATTCTTTATGACAAAAGCCCTGGAGGGATCAGGAATACAGGAAAAATATCTCAATATAATAAAGGTGATTTACAAGAAGCCGACAGCCAGCATGAAACTTAATGGAAAAAAACTCAAAGCAATCCCACTAAATCAGGAACTAGACAAAGATGTCCTCTTTCCCCTTATCTATTCAATATAGTTGTCAAAGTTTTAGCTAAAGCAATAGGAGAACGAAAGAAAGAGAAAGGAGATTAAGGGGATACAAATTGGAAAAGAAGAGGTGAAACTATCTCTATTTGCAGATGATATGATTGTATACATAAGTGACCCACAAAATTCTACCAAGGAACTTCTACAGCTGATAAACACCTTCAGCAATGTAGCAGGATACAAGATTAACTCAAAGAAATCAGTAGCCCTTCTATACACTAAAGATAAAAGGGCTGAAAAAGAAATAAGGGAAACATCACCCTTTATGATAGCTGCAAATAGCATTAAATACCTTGGAGTAACTATAACCAAAGAAGTAACAGATCTATTTGACAAAAATTTTAAATCACTGAAGAAAGAAATTGAAGAGAATATCAGAAAATGGAAAGATCTCCCATGTTCCTAGTTAGGTAGGATCAACATAGTAAAAGTGGCAATTCTACCAAAAGCAATCTACAGATTCAATGCACTTCCCATCAAAATCCCAACACAATATTTTATGGACCTTGAAAGAACAATACTCAATTTCATCTGGAATAACAGGAAAGCCAGGATTGCCAAAAATCTCAACAAAAGAATCTCATGAGGCATCACCATCCCTGACTTCAAGTTATACTATAGAGCTACAGTAATAAAAACAGCCTGCTACTGGCATAAAACCAGACTTGTGGATCAATGGAATAGAATTGAGGATCTAGGCATTAACCCAAAAACCTATGAACACCTGATCTTCGACAAAGAGGTCCAAAATATTCAATGGAAAAAAGATAGTATCTTTAACAAATGGTTTTGGCATAGCTGGATGGTAGTATGTAGAAAAATGCAAATATATCCAAGCCTGTCATCCTGCACAAAACTCAAATCCAAGTGGATCAAAGACCTAAACATAAACCCAACCTCTCTGAACTGGATAGAAAAGAAAGTGGGAAATACCCTTCTACGAATTGGCACAGGCGACCACTTCCTAAATATATCTCCAGTGGCACAGACACTAAGAACAACAATCAATAAGTGGGATCTCTTGAAACTGAGAAGCTTCTGTAACGCCAAGGACTTTGTCAATAGGACAAAACGACAGCCTACAGAATGGGAAAAGATTTTTCACCAACCCTACAAATGATAGAGGATTGATTTCTAATATATATAAAGAATTCAAGAAACTAAAGCCCAAAACCTTAAATAACCCAATCAAAAAATGGGGTTCAGATCTGAAAAGGGAATTCTCAGCAGAAGAATTACAAATGGCTCAAAAGCACTTGAAAAAGTGTTCAACATCTTTAGCCATCAGAGAAATGCAAATCAACACAACTTTGAGATACCACCTAACACCTGTCAGATTGGCTAAGATCAAAGGCACAGATGACAGCATATGCTGGGGAAGTTTCAGAGCAAGGGGAGCACTCCTTCATTGTTGGTGGGAGTGTAAGCTGGTTCAGCCATTCTGGAATGCAGTATGGCGGTTTCTCAGAAAACTGGGAATCAATCTCCCCAAGGATCCAGCAATAACACTTCTGGGTTTATACCCTAAAGATGCACAGTTGAACTCCAAAGGCATTAGCTCAACTATGTTCATAGCACCATCATTTGTAATAGCAAGAACCTGGAAACAACCTAGATACCCTTCAACTGAAGAATGGATTAACAAACTATGGTACATCTACACAATGGAATACTACTCAGTAGTAAGAAAAAAATGATATTCTAAAATTTGCAGGCAAATGGATGGATTTGGAAAATATCCTCCTGAGCGAGGTATCTCAAACCCAGAAAGATAAGCAGGGGATGTACTCACTCACTAGTGGTCTCTAAACAAACAAACAAAGCAAAGCAAAGCATGTCCAAGCTGCAAACCACAACCACTAAACAGCTTGTGATCAGAAACACCTTGGACTGACATCTTGGATCCCACTCCTCCTAGAGGAACACCTGACTCAGTCTCAATTTTGGGAGGAGGAAACTGGATCTGCCAGTAGTGGAGGCTGAACTGAGCAATATTGGGACATTTGGACAATGAGACATTGGGACTTTGGGACCTCCTGCCCATGCTGGGGAGGAGATGGGGAGATGTGGAGAAGAGAGAGTGACCTGAGGGGGTGGGAGGGGGAAGGAACCTTGAATAAGGATATACATGGATAGTAAATGTGACTTTATTCATAATAAAAAAAATCAGTAAATGTAAATCTCACCATATAAACAAAGAAAAAAAGCCACATGATCATCTCATTAGATGCAGAAAATACCTTAGACAAAGTATAACATCCCCTTATGATAAAAGTCCTAGAGAGATTAGAAATAAAAAAAAACATACTTTAACATAATAAAGGCAATTACATCAAACTGTCAGCCAACATCAAATGAATGGAGAGAAACTCAAAACAATCTCACTAAAATCAAGACTAAAACAAGGCTGTCTACTCACTCCAGAATTGTAGCAACTCCATGTCCAATGGAGAACTAATATCTAAAATATATAAAGAATTCAAGTAAATACCAAAAACCCAAATCATGCAATTATAAGAGTGGTACAGATCTAAACAGAATTCTCAGTAGAGAAATCTCAAATGAATGAGAAACAGTAAATGTCTATCATCCTTAGCCACTAGGGAAGTGCCGTTCAAAACTACTTTGAGGTTTCATCTTACACTTGTCAGAATGGCTAAAATAAGAAAAAAAAGGAAAGAAAGAAAGAAAGTAACAGTTCATGCTAGCAAGACTCTGGAGCAAGGGGAACACTCTTCCATTGCTGATGGGAGTGCAAATTTGGACAGAAACTATGCTAATATGATGGCTTTTCAGGCAGTTGGAAATTGATCTACCTCAAAAGTCACCTATACCATTCTTAGGATACTATACTTAAAGGACTTTCCATCCTACAGTAAGGACACTTGCTCAACATGTTTATTGTAGCTTCTGGAAACAAACTAGGTGTTCATCAACAGAAGAATGGATAGAGTGTGGTATATTTACACAATAGACTATGATTCAACTGCTTAAAAATGACATCATGAAATTTGTAGGCAAATGGATGGAACTAGAAAAAAAAATTATCCTGGATGAGGTGACACAAACCTAGAAAGATAAATATGTATAGGTTTACTTATAAGTGGATATTAGCAGTTAAGTAAATGATAGCCAAGATATAACCCATATGTCTGGAGAGGTTAGGTAAACAGGAATCAGAGGACACATGTATCTACCTGGATGGGGCAAAGAGAAGAGATTTTAAGCAGACTGGAGGTGGATGGGAATGAGAAGGGAGAGCCAGACGAGGGGGTGGGTGAAAGGAGAGTGTAGGGAGAAGATAGCTGGAACTGGGGGGACATCAGGGGAAGAAGTAGAAACCTAGTGAAACTTCCAGGAATCTGTGAAGGGGACCCTAATGAAGACCTCCAGTAATGAGAATATGGAGTCTCAACAAGCCATCTCTTATCACTGGGTGAGACTTCCTGTAGAGGGACTGAATTGCAACCAAGCTATTGCTAAAACAAAGGATTGCTCCCCACAAACTGACATAGGGGCCCCATTGCTAAGGACAACTCCCACAGAACTGATTAAACATAGAGAAGTCCTGCTGGTGACTACCCGGAGCTGTCACCCCTATATTCTAGTTTCTTTGGTGAGGGAAGGTACTATACAGACTACCAAAAGAGAAATGGGAAAACAAGCCAGCCACAAAGCGTTTGGCCTGCAATCTGTTCTGCAATGGTGGCACAGAACTTGTGAAAATAGCTAATGTCTGATTTGACTTACGGCCCATTCTACAAGAAGGAACCTGTCTTCATTTGGGATTCTATTGCTGTGACAAAAAAACACCTTGACCACTCTTAAAAAGAAAATATTTAATTGGAGTGACTCACAGTATCAAGGATTTAATTCATTATCATTATGATGGGAAGCATGGCAGCATGCAAGCAGACATAATCCTGGAGGAGTTGTTGTAGGCAACAGCAAGTTGACTGAAATGCTGAGTGGTATCCTAATTATAGGAAACCTCAAATAACCCACAGTGATACCCTTCCACCAACAAGACCATACTTATCTAACAAAACCACACCCCTTAATAGTGCTACTCCCTATGAGATTATGGAGGGAATTACATTCAAACTACTATATTCTACCTCCTGACCTCATAACCTTGTAACAATATCATAATACAAAATTTGTTTAGTTTAACATCAAAAGTCCACATAGACTATCACAGTTTCAATAATGTTTTAAAGTTCAAAGTTCAAAGACTCTTCTGAGATTCATACAATCTCTTGACTATAGTCACCTGTAAAATCAAAGCTTAAAAAAAATAGATCACATACTTCCAACATATGCATGATACAGGATGTACATTACCATTCCAAAACAAAAGAAAAGGAGCATAGTGAGGAGATACTGGACCAAAGGAAGACCAAAAACCAGCTAGGCAAACAAACTCTGCATGTCCACATCTGATGTCAAATGCTCTTCAGATCTCCAACTCCATTCAGCTTTGTTGACTGCAACACACTTCTTTCTCTTAGACTAGTTTCACTCTCTGTTAGTAGCTTTCTTCAGCAGGTATCCCAGGACTCTGGAATCACTAACATCTGGGATTGTCCAAGTCAATCCAGGCTTCTCCTTCACATCTGTATGCAATAGCCTGTCTAGGCCTCCATGCAGAGACACCCCTGACACATACCTGGCTTCAGTGTCTTTCCTTAGGGGCAAATTCCATATCCCGTTTCTTCTGTCCTTAGCTCCAGAACCACAAGTCTGAAGCTACCAAGTTCTGCTGTTACTGGTCTGGAACATGGCCCCATTGTTCAGTGAAATCTTTACCTCCTTCCTATCCTTCACTGCCTAAGCTTGGATGTCCTCAAACTAGACCTCTAAACCAGGCTGGTCTCAGACTCAGTGATCTGCCAGCCCTGCCTTCCCAGTGCTGGGATTAAAGATGTGCCTTACCACATCTAGCTCTAAGCTTTTCTTTAGTTTCTATTTACTAGTAGGAATTTTAATTGAATGGGATCTTGCCCTGAGGTCACCACTCCCTTTATTCCATTTCTTAATCTGTTTATCTTCTAGAACTCTAGATCTAGCTCCAACCTACTTCCTGGTGCTCTTTTTCTCCTCAAAATTTACATTTTGTAATTTACCCTGTTCAGCTTGCTCCCTGTCATTATAAATCTTAATTAGAGTTACCTCTAATAACCACACCACAGAGTCTTTACTTGGATGTTTTTAGATTTCTTCTGCCAGTGGAATTAATCCAAACCACTTCACTTTAGTCTCAGACAGACTCTTTGGACAAGGGCAAAATGAAGTCACTTTCTTCACCAAAACATCACAAGAATGATCTCTAGGCCACATATTAACATCTTCTCCTCTGAAGCCTCTCGACCCCCACAGCTCATCAAATCACGGCAGTGCCGCTGTCGTCCATGCTCCTACTAGTATAGCCCATTAAGCAGTGTTTAAAGCATTCTACTGCTTTCCTAACTCAAACTACTGACGTCCACATTCCTCCAAACAAAAGCATAGTCACACTTATTGCAGCAATACCCCAGTCCTTGTGTTAATTCCACTTGTTGAGAAAGAGACCACAACCACAGTTTAAAGCCAAATGTGAAGAAAGCTTTAATTAAATATAGGCCAAGTGGATGGGCTCTGGCCAGGTCCATACCAAGATTCCCAGCAAATATCCCTGAACCAAGTTATTAAGAGCTTAAGAAGGAAACCCCATCATTTATTGCATTTCCCATCAGGTCCAATTAGGGGCAAGCAATCAGTGTATTTCCTGCCCACACACCTCCTGCCCACAAGTGATCAAGCACATCTGGTGCAGATGGGTCACATGCAGTGGTTTAGGGAAGTGAAGACAGGTATCTCATTATCTCTCATAAACAATAACCTCCAGCACTTCAGGAACTATCTGTCCTTGGGCAAAGGGCTTGCAGATCAGAGGCATTTTTGTTTCATGGATCTTAAGGCATAGTAATAAAAACTTTAAAATGTAACTGGTTCTCATACCTGGTACCAACTTCTGTCTTTGTTAGGGTTTCTATTGCTGTGAAAAGATGCCATGACCACAGCAACTCTTAAAAAGAAAACATTTAATTGATGTAGCTCACTTACAGTTTCAGAGGTTCAGTCCATTATCATCATCATGATGGGGAACATGGTCCCATGTAGGCAGACATGGTGCTGAAGGAGTAGCTGAGAATCCTACATCTTCAAGTAACAGGAAGTTGACTGAGATGTTGGGTAGTATCCTAAGTATAGGAAACCTCAAAGCCCACTCTCATAATGACACACTTCCAACAAGGCCACACTCACTACCTCTCCTAATAGTGCTACTCCCTATGAGATTATGGGGGCCAGGTACATTTAAACTATCACAGAACCCATACCTAACACTGCTTGGGAAACCAGAGACTATATGGCCCAGAGACCTAGGATAAAACTGAACACTACTGATCTTTTTTTTTTTAAAAAAAAAAGAATCAATAAAAATGACACCTAATGATATTCTGCTTTACCCATAGATCAGTGTCTCATCCAGGCATCATCAGAGAGGCTTCCTCCAGCAGCAGATGTGAACAGATGCAGAGACCCACAGCCAGACAGTACATGGAGAGACTAAATGAGAGGTCTCCATCAAATATCCCCCTCAGGGATCAAGAAATTTTGCAGAAGAGGAAGCATAAAGAATTTAAGAACCAGAGAGGGTGGAGGACACCAGGAGAGCAAGGCTCTCTGTCTTTATCAACTAAACAAGGTGCATATGAGCTCACAGAGACTGAGTAGCCAGCACAGGGCCTTCCAGCTCTTCCCCATACATATTATATCTATTAGCTTAGTATTCCTATGGGGCTCTCTACTGTGATTACAGGTGGGTCGCTGACTCTTATGTCTGCTCTGGGGACTCTTTCCTCCTGTTGGACTGCCATGTTCAACTTTGATATGATAGTCTTTGCTTCATCTTATTATATTTTATTTTGTCGTGTTTGGTTATTGTCCTAGAAGCCTGATTTTTTTTTCTAATGAGAGACAGAAAAGGAAGGATCAGGGGCCAGGGAGGTCGGAGGAACTGGCAGGAGCAGAGGAAACTAGAACCACGCTGTATAAGAAAAAGATCCATTTTAAATAAAAATAAATACTTTCCAGATTCATTTACTTTCTTGAAAAGTTCATGTCTTTACAACTGAATAAAATTGTTTTTTTAAAAATGTTGCAACTCTGCAGTGGTGGCACACTTCTTTAATCTCAGCACTTGGGAGGCAGAGGCAAGTAAATCTCTGTGAGTTTGAGACCAGCCTGGTCTACAGAGTTAGTTCTAGGATGCCAAGGCTACACAGAGAAACTCTCTTGAAAACAACAACAACAACAACAACAACAACAACAACAACAACAAAAAGCCCAAACAAACAAATAAGCAAATAAAACAAAATAAATTGACAAGATAGATTGGACCATTGTATACTATTTCTAGAAATGTAAATTAATCACTTGAAAACAGCATGATAGTTTCTCAAAAGCTTCCAATAGAATTACTGTATGATCCATCATTCCTACTGTGCATGGCCAAGCAAATGCAGAGGAAGAACTCAAACAGGTATCTACACCTCCATGCCAAAAGCAGTATTATTCATAACAGTGAAAAGGTGGAAATACTTAAATGTCCCTCAACAGATGAATGGATAAATAAAATGTGGTGTATACACATACACATTGGGATGTTCAGTTTCAAAAGGAAGGCAGTTGAGACATATGCTACAACACAGATGGATGGACGTTGAAGACGTGGTGCTAAGGGAAATACACCAGTCACAAAAAGACAAGTATATCATTCCATTGAATGGTGGTACCAAGAGGACTCAAATTGGTAGACATGGCAAGTAGGTCTGTAGCTGCCATTGCTGAAGGGACAGGAGAGCCAGGATCTATCTGTTAAGTGCATATTGGGATTTGGAGCTTCATGGTGAAAACATTCTAGAGGCTGATTTTATAACAAGGTCAATATACTCAGCCTACTGAGCCACATTCTTAGAATAAATATAGTAAATTTAATTTATCACAACTTTAAAGTATGTGATAGTGATGATGATTTTAAAGACCCTGAAATAAATCCACTGAGATCTACTTTGTCTTAAAGTAACTCCCAAAAAATGAAGAGCAAGATTTTTCTAAGGCTTCTTTTGCACATTAACAACTTAGAATTATAATCTGAGTTTTATAATTATCAATTTTCTTTCTTTTTTGGTAAAAATAGCTTTATTCTCCTTCGGCACACACCATCACTCTTGGGGAAAGGAGGGTGGCAGGCTGGTCTGAGGCTCATTTAAAATGAGGATGGGATTAAGAAGTCCCACCCCGGGGCTGGAGAGATGGCTCAGCGGTTAAGAGCACTGTCTGCTCTTCCAGAGGATCCGGGTTCAATTCCCAGCACCCACATGGCAGCTAACAACTGTCTGTAGTTTCAGTTCCAGGCAAACACCAAGGCAAATAAATAAATAAATAAAGTTAAAAAAAAAAAAAAAGAAGTCCCACCCCACTGCTTGCCTAGCTGAGCTACATTACATCTTTAACACTGTGTATAAATACCTTATATTTAAAAAAAAAATTCAGGTCCCACTTCACTCTTCCCCCAGCTGAGAACTATATCTTCAATTTGCGACATTCCAGGTCAGAGAAAGGCTGTGGGGAAAAGGCAGACATGGGGGTGGGGCTTGTAGAACTGAGAGGCCAATGCTGTACCTGTGGGTGTGCACTGCTGTCCCCAATCCCTGATGCTCAGGAGTGATGTGTCCTGCCAGATGCTCCCAGTGAGGTCAGGTACTGGAGCTCTAACCTCAAACAACTCATTCAGCTCCACAAGCAAGTTTTGGGGTTTCTCTCTAACACGAGCCAGCCCCCACTGCTGGAACTTCTAAGATCAGGCCTTGCTTTTATCATAACCCTCTCTCCAAATGAGGGGTACAGGGAGAGCCAAAGGGTCCTTCCTGGGAAGGGGATGTTCTAAGGAAAACCGACAATGGGCCCATCAGTCCCTGACTAGGCAGTAGATGTGGTGCTGGGCTCCGCGTTCGCTGGTGGAGACCTCGAAGACGTAGGCAGTGCACAACAGTAGTTCCTGAGTGTCCCTGTTTGTCAGCACCTGCAGGATGGTGAAGTTCTCCAAGACACTGTTCATCATGTAGCGTTCAGGCAGCTGCGGCTGCTTGTGTAGGAAGTTAACCAGGTACTCACACAAGTGCCCACCATCCTCCAGCTGGGCCCGCTCTGTCTCCACCACTTGCTTGCCAAAGGAGCAGACCTTGGAGGAGCAGGTAAGTGTCAAGAGCTCCTGCCTCTCATACTCGCTGTTCACTCCTTAGAAGCCACTGCTGCCTCCACTGGCCTCTGCCTCTTTACCACGTGGGCCCCAGTTCAGGTCCGCCCAGAACTTGACCAGGAAGAAGGCATGGGGTGGCCCTCGGTCATATAGCTCCCGGAGGCCCCCCTTTTTCTCAGGGAACTTGTCATAGATCTGCTGCACATCCACACTCTCCAGGGGCTGGGCTCCGGGACTGGGACACTGCTGACTGATGTGGACAAACAGATGCCTCTGGAACGAGTCAGCTGCATCGGGTGGCTCCACAAAAGCTGAGAACTCCACCAGCTGCAGGCGTGCAGTGCCCAGGGCCTGAGCCTGCCAGGCTGGGGGAGATGGAGCAGGTGCGGGCAGCGGTGACAGGGCGGGGCCGGCTCGTCCCCTGGTAGGTCAGTGGAAGGGGGAGTCAGTGACATAGAGAACGATGTCTGTGAGAAAGGCTTCACATCTGGAACATTCCAGGACTCCCTGACCAGAACTGGAAAAGCTCCGTAGCCTGAGGGTCAGAAGGACCCAGCTTGGCCTGGAGGGAAGGTGCAGAAATGAGCTGTGCTGAAGACATGGCAGCCTTCGTCTGGAATGCCTTGTCCTTGGACACTTGGTCCTTCAGCTTGCACTGAGTTTCTCTCGATTTCCTTCGAGCCAAAACCTGGATGTGACTGGAGACCTGCTTGCGCGTTCTTGTCTCCCCTGTCCTCAGCTTGATGTAATGGGCAATGAGTTCACTGGGGCCATACATCTTGCCCTCATCTGACAAGACGATCTTGCGGTGGCCACAGGGAGGGTATATGGCCAGGGCTTCCTGAAAGCTTTGCTCGATGTCTGGGTTCCACACACCCTCTGCATCAAGGCCCCCATCACCTCCAGCACCCTCACTGCCTCCAGTGCCCTCCTCTCTGCCTTCCTCACTGCCTATCCAGCCCCCGCCATCAATGGTGGGGGGGCAGCCCGGGGTTCCTCCATCCGGGCCTCCCAGCCTGGGCCTCAATTTGCATTTTTAAAATTTATGTAGGTAGGCAGCTATGGTGCACTCCTTTAATCCCAGCAATTGGGAGGCAGAGGCAGGGAAACCTGAGTTTGAGCCAGCCTGGTCTACAGAGCAAGTTCCAGGACAGCCAGGGATACACAGAGAAATGTTGTCTTGAAAAAAATAAGTCATGGAAGAACTGCAGAAAGGATTAACAAGAAAATAACTGGAATTAATAAGCAACTATATAAAGATTGCAAAATGCAAAGTTAATGAAAGTCAACCAGTTTCCTATATTCCAACACAAAACCAATAGAGTCTGAACTTAAAAACAAAACCCTTAATATTGGGGATATGGTTCAATGGTGCTTGACTTGCATGCACAAAGCCTTAGTCAATCCTCAATGATACACAGATACATGGACACAAACTAAAACTCCCCAAAATAAAATGCTTAAGTGTAAGCCTAGCAAAGCAATAAGAGTTACCCAATGAAAAGTATAAGATTCTGATCAAAGAACCAAATAAATATAAAAACGTTGTGTGTTTGTAGTTTGGAAGGCTCTACTCTCCAGAGATCAGTTCTTCTCAACTATAGAATCATTCAGTTCCAACCAAAACCTCACAAATTATAGAGACAAGCTGAGTCTAATGCTTATACCAAGAAGACACTGGGACCCCACTACTCAAATTAAAATCCACCATAAGCCCCCATACTGAAAACATTCTGGTATTGATCAAAAAAAGGCAAATAGATCAATGAAATAGAAATAAAATTTATTTATATACACTCAATATTTCTTTGACAAAAAAATCAAAGGCAAGACACTTCAAAAATGATTTGAAACAAAAGGATATACACATGGGAAAAAATGAATCTTCAGACACAGATATTACAATCTTTACAGAAACCAACTATAAAATTTAAAGATATAAAATTCCTAGTAGACATGGAGATGGCCAGCTCAGTTGGTAACGTGTTTGCCACACGAGTATGAGAGCCTTAGATCCTGATGCAGGGAAGCCTGGGCTCGATGAGGAGGTGAAAACAGAAGGGTACCTGGGGGTGGCTAGCCAAGCAGCCACATGGATCAGCAAGCTCCAGGTTCTGTGAGAGACTGAGCTCTCTCAGGAAAAAGTGGAGATCAAATGAGGAAGTCCAACATTCACCACTGCTTTCCACATGCAAGCAGAATTTAACAAAATTCCTAAAATGATAATGTTGGAAAAAAATCTAAATGGCCTTGAAATTGATAGTCATGTTTTAAATGTGACACTAAGGGCGATTCATGAAAGAACTGAAAAACTGTATTTCATTAAAATGAAATTAGTATATTCTGAAATAGACAGCATAAAAAGCATGAACACACAAGCCAAGCTTGCAGAAGACGGTGGACGACGCCCACCCACAGACTGCTACAATCTGTGGGAATAATCTGGAGTATCTGGAGCACAGCTATCCTACGAGGTGGGTGACAGAGGAAAATACTAGTTTTAGTAGCAAAGTAAAATAGGAAACTTCCTAGTGTAAAACAGAAGGAGAAAGAATTCCTTCCTTACTTCCTTCCTTCCTCCCTTCCTCCCTTCCTGCTTTCCGAGTAGCTAGCCCCATTTGGCAATGCTCTCCTCCCAGTAAGAGTCATACTGGACAGTGCTGGAACCACAGTTTGACACAAAGAGAAAAACCCAGAAAATGTGCACTGTATTTCAGTAACAGCACAGGGCAGGAGACAACTGCACAATGGGGGAGCAGCTGGAGGGGAGGTAGGCTGGGAAAATCTTCTCTTCCCCACATTTGCTATCCCAATAGAACAGTGGAAAAGGCTATTTTTTAAGGACCTCTGGTGAATCCATGGCTTGTCAACCCTAGGGGCAAAAGTCCATGCACGCTGGAAAGCCACGGCAAAGATCAAGGGACTCTACTCTAAACAGCCTGTAGACTTTCTGTGGAGCAGGACAGTTCTGACTCTGAACTATTTAATGTTCAAAGTAGCAGTCAGGTCTGAGCTGAGGTCTAGGTAGAGTGTGCCCATTGCTCTTGTCTCCACATCCAGAACCACTCACAAAGCAGCAGCAGAAATGGAACCAGTTCCCATGATGCCCACACACAAAGAGTCCTTCAATAGACCACACAGAGCAACAGCTGACATCTGTGACCTACCCTGCAGAGAAGACAAGACAGGGCCAGGCAGAGACAGCACAGATGCTTGCTGCGCTGGGCCATAGCCCTTCCCTCCACATTGCTACTACTCTACTTAACATCTAATGTCTGATTACTGGACAAGCTTTGTCCTATTTTGCTCGCTCGCTCGCTCGCTCACTTGCTCTCTATCTCTCTCTCTTCCTGTCTCCCTCCCTTCCTCCCTCCTTTCTCCCTCTTCCTTCCCCTCTCTTCCTCTCTGTCCCTTGTGCTCGCTCTCTCTCCTCTCTTGTTCTCCCTCTCCTATCTCTCTCTCTTCTTTCTGTAAGGGAGTGTTACAACTCTGGGGAGGGGTGACAGGTATTCTGACTGTCTGGGAAGTTGAGCTATACTGGAGAGCTGTTTGGACAGCTCTGACAGCTGGAGCTGCAACGGGACAGCTCAGTTTTGGGGAGAAAGGTATCCTGACTGTTGGGGAAGCCAGGCTATACCTGAAGTTGGATGGGGATGGTCTCCCAGAAGGATATAGTAATCCTGCTCCTCTCCTAGGGAGCCTCTACAGCTGAGCTTTGCTCCACCTCCACTTAAGGGGGCTTCCCAGCAGAGCTCTGCTTCTTCTCTCCGGCCCAAGATGTTACTTCTTTTGCTTCACTCTGCTGAAGAGGAAACCCCTGTAGAAATGTAGCCATTTCCTTCTGTTCCTACAAAACGTTGGTACTTTTCTGCTCCATCTTGCTCAGTCCCCCTAAGGGGATGTCTCTGCAAGGTTTTTCTGCTCAGTCCCCTAAAAGGACATCTCAGTAAGTTCATCTCTGCACTAGCAAATGGAGATCTTCACCCAAGACTCTTGAGAGAGATTTATTTGGGAAGAAAGAGTCCAGAAAAGTGGCTGCCTCTACCAGGGTGGGAAAGAACAACCCACAACTGAACAGACTTTGTATGGGGGCTCTTGAGGGTGGAGTTTCTCCAGGGATGCTCAAGGATTGGTTAGTTATTTCTGCTCAGAGATTCAGAGATGGCTGATTTCAGGGCCAAACTGTGTTGCTTTCACTGGCCTTTTTTAGCCTTTGGACTCTAATTCTAAGGCCAGGGCATATTTCTTTCACTGGCTCTGATCCTAGGGATGAAGCATGTTCCTTTGGTACTAGTTTCAGAGCCAGGGCATGTTTCTTGGTTCTGGGTTAAGGGATAAAGTGTTTCTTTCACTGATTTGTGTCTCAGATCCAGGCTGTGTTTCTTTCCCTCGCTCTGGTTTCAGGGCCAGGGTGGATTTCTCTGGATTTCCTCCTTTCCGTACACTCTGTCTCTATGTCTCTCCCTCTCTCTGTTTTTCTCCCTCCCTCCCTCCTTCTCTCTGTCCGTCTCCCTTCTTTCCCTCCCCCCTCCCTTGCTCTTGCTCACCCTCAGTCTATCCTTTCCTTCTTCTGACCCTGCTGATGGAAGAATTGTTTTAGGTTAGTCTACTGCATTTTTTTATTTCTTCCTTTTTACAATATATATTCACCTTATGACTTCTCCCTGTTTTATAGTTCTTCCCTTACATTTACTTTCCCTCCCTATTTCTTTTCAGCACCTAATACTAACGACAAGTATTACCCTTTGTTCATGACTATACATTACTAATTTAGTGCACACAGTACTATATAGGCTCCTTTACTTCACAAAGGACACTGAAGTTGAGAGACAATTATTTTAAAATAGAGATCACAGAATCTTCATCATAGACTTAAGCATCATTTATGGTTGCTTCTGTAGCTAATATTCTAGTCTCAGAAGTACAGAGCACTGAACCTAATGCTCTGAGCATGTGATCTGAAGGTCCAACCACTGAGATATCTCCTAAGCCCCGAGAAATGAAAAAAATACCTCAACTTACTATAATTTAGTCTTATTGATAATTACAAATACCTGCATTGGAAAAACCCATTATTTTTATAAACCCAACCAGTAATCAAATCCTAGTTATAGAAGGCTAAATGCAGAAAGACAAGAAATATGAGAAGCCAAAAAAACTTGAATGGTCCTGAAATTACCAATTCCACTGAATTCCAATTTGATGAAATTCTAGAAAAGTAATGATTTTATAATGTTCAGTGAAATCAAAGAGGACACAAGTAAACTCTTGAATTAACTAAAAACAATATAAACAACTAAAGAAAAATGAATTCAGCATACTAAAATAAAATTCAATAAAGAGAAATACTAAAAAATCAAATTGAAATATTGAATATGATTGGTATAGTAGTTTGAATAAGAATGGCCCCAACAGGCTCATACATTTGACTGCTTAGTTATTGGGGAGTGAAATAACTTGGAAAGGACTAGCATGTGTGTCCTTGTTGAAGGAGATGTGGCTTTGTTAGAAGAAATATGTCATTGGGGATGAGCTTTGAGATTTCAAAAGCCCAACCCTGACCCAGTGTCTGTCTTCCTGCTGCCTGTGGATCTAGATGTGGACCTCTCAGCTACTTCTCCAGCACCATGTCTGCCTGCCATGATGATAATAATAGCCTAAACCTCTGAACTGTAATAAGTCCATCCCAGTTATTAAATGTTCCTTTTATACAAGTTGTCCTGGCCATGGTTTCTCTTTACAGCAATAGTAACTAAGTAACTTAATTTAAATAGTAACTTAACTTGGACAATTAGTATGGTGATATTTACATATTTAATAATACCTGGAATATTAAGAGATCAAACCACAGTCAAAAACTAGCTCAGTTTTGAGTAAGTAGGCAGACACAGCTCAGGAGATTCTTGATCTTTGAGTACAAGGTCAAACAACTGGGCTTCAATGGCACACACCTTTAATCCCAGCACAGGGCAGGCTAGGAGTGGTGACCTATGTCCTTAATCCCATAACTTCAGAGACAGAATTTTCTGTGTTTCTGTGAGTTCAAGGCTGACTACCAAATAGAGTAGCTCCCACCTTTATTCCTAACCTGGATGGGATACAGCTGGGTGAGAAGGGTATTTAAGGCCTGAACGAAAACAGCAGCAGGTGAGAAGTGACCAGGAGCAGGCCGAGGAAGTTGGAAGACAGCTGGGTGAGATTTGACTGTGGCGTTTCCTCTCTCTGATATTCCAGCCTTTCCCTGATTATCTGGCTCTGAGTCTCTTTCAGAGGTTTAGGATTGATTGCCATGTATATTTCTTCACCCCAGCTACTCCAGGGTAATCTTAACTCTACATTTCACTCATCTTTTATACCTCTTCTCTTTTTCCTAACTGTTCTTCTCTCTCATTCTTTCATTTCTTGTCCTCTTTTTGCTCATTACGTTCTATATCATTTATGATATCTCTGGTCTGAACACTGTAACAGCATTGTTACCCTCCTGTTCCAGCAGCGTGACTCCCTTAGTTCTAATACTAGCAAATCAAATTTAAGAATAGATAAAAAAAAAATCATTCATTATCAAGTAAGCTCCATCCTAGAGATGCAGGGATGGTTCAACATATAAAAAACCGTGACTGTCATCCATCTTATAAACAACATAAAAAAAAAAAAACACATAATCATCTCATTAGATGCTGAGAGAGCCTTTGACAAAAACCAACACTACTTCATGATAAAGGTCCTGGAGAGATCAGGAATACAAGGAAAATAACTAAACATAATAAAGGCAATATACAGCAAACCGACAACCAGCATCAAATTAAATGAAGAGAAACTCAAAGCAATCCCACTAAAATCAGGAACAAAACAAGGCTGTCCTTTCTCTCTTTATCTGTTCAATATAATTCTCGAAGTTTTACTGGAGTAATAAAAGAACAAAAGGAAATTAGGGGGATACATTTGGAAAGGAATAGGTCAAACTATCACTATTTTCAGATGATGTTTTCAGATATATAAGTGACCCCCAAATTCTACCAGGGAACTCCTACAGCAGATAAACACCTTCAGCAATAAAGCAGGGTACAAGATTAACTCAAAAAAAAAATCAATAGCTCTTCTATACACAAATGATAAAATTGCTGAAAAAGAAATTACGGAAACATTACCTTTTACAATAGCTGCAAGTAACATTGAATATCTCAGGGTAACTCTAAGCAAAGAAATAAAAGACCTGTATGACAAGAACATTGAGTCATTAAGAAAGAAATTGAAGAAGATATCAGAAAATGAAAAGATCTCTCAGGCTCTTGGATAGGTAGGATCAACATAGTAAAAACTGCAATTTTACCAAAAGCAATCTACATATTCAATGCACTCCTCATCAAAATCCCAACACAATTTTTCACAGACCTTGAAATAACAATAACCAATATCATATGGAATAACAAAAAACTCAGAATTGCCAAAAACAATCCTGTTCAAAAATAGAACTTCAAGAGGCATCACCATCCCTGACTTCAAGCTCTACTATTGAGCTACAGTAATAAAATCAGCTTGGTTCTGGCTTAAAAACAGATTTGTTGATTAGTAGAATTAAATTGAAGACCCTGCTATTAATCCACACACCTATGAACACCTGATTTTTGACAAAGAGGCCAAAAATATACAATGGAAAAGAGATAACATCTTCAACAAATGTTGCTGGCATAACTGGATGGTAGTATGTATAAGAATACAAATAAATTCATATCTGTCACCCTGCATAAAATTCAAGTCCAAGTGGATCAAAGACCTCAGCATAAACCCAGTTACACTGAACCTGATAGAAAAAAAAAGTGGAAAATACCCTTGAATGCATTAGCATAGGTAACCACGACCTAAATATAGTACCAGTAGCACAGACACTGAGAGAAACAGTTAATAAATGGGACCCCTTGAAACTGATAAGCTTCTGTAAAGCAAAGAACACAGTCAATAAGATAAAACAACAGCCTACAGAATAGGAAAAGATTTTCACCAACCCTACAACTGACAGAACTGGTCTCTAAAATACATAGAGAACTCAAGAGACTGGAGGCCAAAAATCAAATAATCCAATAAAAAAATGGGGTACAGAGCTATTCAGGGAAGTCTTAACAGAAAAATTCTAAATGGCTGAAAACACTTAAAGAATTGCTCAACATCTTTAGCCATCAGAGAAATGCAAATCAAAACAACTCTGAGTTACCATCAGAGTTACCTGTCAGAATGGCTAAGATCAAAAACACAGATGACAGCTTATGCTGTAGGGGATGTGGAGCAAGGGGAACACTCCTACATTGTTGATGGGAATGTAAACTTATACAGCTACTTTGAAAATCAGTATAGCAGTTCCTCAGAAAACTGGGAACCATTCTACCCAATGATCCGCAATCCACTCTTGGGCATATACCCAAGGGATGCATATTCCTACCCCAAGGGCATTAGCTCAACTATGTTCATAGCAGCATTATTTGTAATAGCCAGAACCTAGAAACAACCTAGATACCCCTCAACTGAAGAATGGATTAACAAATTGTGGTACATCTGCACAATGGAGTAGATCTCAGCAGTTAAAAAAATGGCATCCTGAAATTTGCAGGCAAATGAATGCATCTGGAGAGTATCATTCTGAGTGAGGCAACACAGACCCAGAAAGATAAACATTATATGTACTCACTCTTAAGTGGATTTTAAATATAAACCAGGCTACAATCCACAAACTCTGAGCAGCTAGGTAACAGGAGGAATTTAAAAGACATCCATAGATCCCCCTGAATAAATTGGGATCATATAGGGGAGGGAGCAGGGGAGGTGGGAAGAGAACATGAGAGAATGGGGTGGTTGAGAGGGGGGAACAACAGAAAGAGAGAGCAAAAAAGTGGATATCCTGATAGAGGGAACTATTGTGGGGCTAGAAAGAAATCTTGTGATAAAGAAAGACCCAAGAACCCACAAGATGAGCCCAGCTAGGTCTTGAAGCAATAGTGGAGAGGGCACCTAAACTGTCCTTCCCCTATAATCAAGTAGATAACCACCCTAATTGCCATTATAGAAGCTTCATCCAGTAACTGATAGAGGCAGATGTAGAAATCCATAGCTAACCAGAGTCAAGTTACTGGTCTGGCTGAAGAGAGAGAGGAGAGATTACCTGAACAAAGGGATCAGGATCATGATGAGACCCACAGAGATGACATGAGCTATTCAGAGCTCACAGACTCTAAAATGACAGCTAAGGAACCTTCATGGAATGGATTTAAACCTTCAAATATAGATGACAGTCGAATGGCATGGGCACAGTCTGACCAGAGTTTATTCCTGGTGCATGATTGGGTTGAAGCCCATTTCCTACCAGACATTCTGCAGGACATAGAGAAAAGTGACTGACACTCTTTGTCAAAATAGGCAGGACAGTCTTTCAAATTTCCTGCTTCACTAAAAAGTCTGCCAGATACTTTAGGTCTGTAGGCTAAAGATGGATGCTCACTGTTGCAGAAGAACTGTGGGTGACTATCCAGGAAGCATGAGGTCCCTGTCATTAGATAACATTTCACCCTTCTGGGGTCTTTGATGTAGTTGAAGACTAGGTAGTTTTAATTATAGTTTTCCTTAGTTATGATAAAAGGTAAATTAGATATTAAGCTTTAGACTCACTAAGATAGGATAGATGACAGAATATTTTCTTTAATTTTACCAAATACAAATAGACATTTAATGATAATTCTTACTTGATAACTGTTTTGTTATATATAATTTTGCTATGTTAAAGTTAAAACCTCCTTTTTTGATTAGACAAAAAAAAGGAGATCTTGTGAGATGTCTTTCTGTATGGTGTTAATATATGTTGCTCTCACTGGTTGATAAATAAAGCTGTTTTAGCTAATAGCCTGGCAGTATAAGGTTAGGTGGTGCATTCACTAAAGATGGAGATGAAGAAGGGTAGAGTCTGAGCAGACACTGCAAGCCACCTGAGAAGCAAGATGTGAGAGACCCAGTAAGCCCTGGGCCACACAGCATAACATCTACAGGACATTCTATCAACACAGCACAATATACTTTTTTTTATCAGCCTAAGGAAATTTCTCTAAAATACATCATTTATTAGGAGACAAAGCAAATCTCAACAAAGACAGGAAATTTGAAATAATACTGTGTATTCTACCTGATCACAGTGGAATAAGATTGCACATCAATAGCAAGGAAAAAAATCCTAAAATATTCATAATCTTGGGGCAATTATACAATCCAACTTATTTGAGATAAAATCTCACCATGCATTTTTTGGCTGACCTGGAATTTGCTATGTAGACCAGATAGGCCTTAAAGTGCTAAAATTAAAGGAATTGGCCATCACACCTGACAGCCACCCACTATTGAGTGATGAATGGATTCTTAAAAAAAAAAATTGATGAAAGAAAACTTCAAAATTTGTAGAACCAAATGGAAATGAAAATTCAACTTACCAAAATCTGTGACACCCAAGGAAAGCTGCTCCTGGGGGAGGTTTAAAGCCCTAGGTTTCTACCTTAAATAACTTAATGATTCACCTTAAGAATCAGCATCAGGGTAGGGGGAAGAAAACTCCAAATCACAAGTCAATAAATGAAAGAAAGCATTAAGATCAGGGTAGAAATTAATGAAATAGAAATAAATAATACAAAAAATAAATTAAACAAAGTATTAGTTCTTTGAAAAGACATACAAGATTGACAGACCTTAGGCCAAATGAAACAAAGAAAGAGATCCCAAATAATATAATTAGAGGTAAAGGGGAACATTTACAACAAGTAACCAGTGAAATGTAAAAAAAAAAAAAGTCTTACCATAAAAACATATATTCTACTAAATTGAATAAATTCCTAGATGTATATGATATACCAAAATAAAGCTAAGATGAGATAAATAATGTAAACAGATCTATAACAAGTAGTGAGGTTGAAACATTAACTTAACTCTTGCTACTATGGGAAGTCCAGTCCCAAAGAATTCAACACGGAATTTTTCCAGAATTGCAAAAAAGAATTAATACCAATGCTTCTCAAACTACTCCATAAAATAAAAGGAACATTATCAAACTGTTTATATGACAGAAAACAATCTCACTCACAATAGTAGCAAAAATACTATGCAGTAAATATAGTGTGAAAGATCTCCACGGTAAAGAAACTGAGGAAAACACCAGCACATATAAAGACCACTCATGCTTGAGGATCGGAAGAACCAATATTTGAAAATTGCCATCCTGCCAAATGCAATTCCAATCAAAATCCCATTATCTTGTGTGTATGGATGTCTGATGTGTATCTGTACATCACATGCATGCCTGGTGTCCACAGAAGCCAGAACAGGGCACCATATCCCAGGAACTGGAGTTATAGAAGGTTTTGAATAATTGTGTTGGTGCTAGGGATTGAACCTGGTCCACCTAGAAGAACATCCAGTGTTCTTAACTGCTGAGACATCTGTCCAGCTCCCCAAAAAGTGACCTCAAATTCATGTGGAAGCACAGAAGACCCCAAGAAGCCAAAGCAATCTTGAACAAAAAAATACAGCCAGAGATATTAGTGTGACTGATTTCAGGTTCCTCTAGAGTCATGCTAATAAAAAAAATAGCATAGTACTGTCATAAAACAGAAACATAGATCCATGGACAGCAACAGACTATTCAGATACTAGGCCATGTACCATACCACATGCAATGGCTATTCTTGATTTTCAATTGACTACTCCAGAATTAATAAAACTCGAGCAGCTAGGCACACCTGAGAAGGATTATTCTTAATTAAATTATTGGAAGGAGGAAGACCTTTAATCCAGATTTTTTGAGGTGGGAAGATCCACCTCTAATCTGTTCACACCTTCTGCTGGCAGTTTATATAAAGAACATGGAAGGAAAAGGTTTTGCTCTCTGCCTGCTTGCCCTCACCCTAGCTGGCAAGTCCATTCCTTCACTACACTATAGCCTGCTTCCCCAGGATTCCAGCTCTTCCTGAAAAACCAGCTGAGACATTCAGCCTGTGGACTGAACAACTACGGGATTTGTGGACCTTTTGTTGTTGGAATAGCTCAACCTATAAGCCATTCTAGTAAATTTCCCTTATATATGCATCACATGCATATATGTTAATAAATCCCCTTCATATATATTATATAAGTTCTATTCCTCTAGAAAACCCTAATATAGATTTTGGTACCAGAAGTGGTTGGTTCTAGAGCAACAGATGCACACAGACGAATTTTTAAGTGTCTGGAACAGGCTTTCCAATTAGTGAATACCTAGAGTTACTGAAGCCTCTCCTAGAAGCTGGGAGAATATTGTATGCCCATGATGAGAAGTATTTTACAAACTTAAGGAAACACATGCATTTGGTTATTCTCATTCACCAATTGTTAGAGGCAACATATTTGCTAACTTTGAATATAAAACATTTGACAGTTTTTGGAAAAAAATGAGGAAAATGATAATGGTTGGTTGTTCCTAGCATTTCTGGATAAACTGACAAAGGAAAGGAAGAGGCTCTGTGATAACATTAACCAACTGCTAGCATCTCAGAATATGATCAAGGCCAATGGTGAACTCAATGATAAAACTGACTGGCTCCAGATGTGTATAAAACATCTAGAGCAATGGTTCTCACAATGATGCTGTGACCATTAATATAGTTCCTCACATTGTGGTGACTCCAAAAAATAAAATTATTTCATTTCTACTTTATAACTGTAATTTTCTACTGTTATGAATTGTAATGTAAATATCTGTGATATGCAAGATATCTGGAATGTGACCCCCCAAAGGGATTGTGGCCCACAGGTTAAGAACTGCTGCTCTACAGGTTTCTAAGTGTGCCCTGAAAAGAATCTGTCCAGCAACCACAGAGCCTAAGCTGTAGAAAGTCAAACCAAAGCCCTCATTATAAGACTGGTTGAATTGCGTCCAAGTCCCAGCCCTGGAGGGTGTTGGCAGTTAAAGTGAGGGCACTGATTGATGAGGAATGAGACCCTGTTACTTGGGATAGGATGTGTGGGAGGACCCTATTGAAGCTGAGAACTTTGAACCCTCAGATTCTCATGGGTTTATCTCACTTTCGGGAAGTAGTCTCTCCACCCTCAGTCCCACCCCCACTTCCTGAAATATTGCCTTTTCTACCATTGACTGGTGTGATTAGCCTTTCATCCATCTGCTAAACCAGCAGCGACTTTCTCTGAGGAAAATGCCAATCAAGACAATACTGATGTCCCTCGGGGCTCACCAATAGTTGCCTCTAGACCTAGCAAGACTTAAGGCAAAACAGACTCTCAGAGGAGGTAGAAAGTGTGGTCCATGAGGAGGTGTGCTACACTACCAAAGAGCTTCATGAGTCTGCTAATTCATTCAAGCAGAAGTCTGGGAAACATGTGTGGGAATGGATTATAAGGATGTAGGATAATGAAAGGAGGAACAAAACTGAAATGGGCTGTGTTTATTGATACGGAACCTCTGAGAGGACATTCTAGGTTTAACATAAAAACCTGCACAGTTTGTTAAAAAGAAAATGGTGTCAAAAGTTTGAATGATTGGCTTAAGCATTTGTCAAAAGATGGCCTTCTGAAAGGATTTGGGGATGCCTGGTATGCTTTGGCCTGGTGTTGATGAAGGGATTTTAAGGTTTGGAGAAATTGTGATGCGAGAATGGGTACACTGTGTAAAGCCTAGTCCCCCACATGGGAAGGCCCAGAAGTCACACCCTCAATAACCCTATCAGACACAAACAGGGAGGGGGCACACACACTTGGAAGAGCTTTTTGTCACCCTTTTTCTTGTGCCAGACCTTAAAGCTGGAGGTACTACTATTGGATGAATTAAATGCCAATGGGCTGAATTGGGCCCCAAGATAGCAGGGCCCAGGTGAAAGCACTGAATTGCCAAAGGCAAGGTGATTGTAGTTATCAGAATGGGAAGTATAGATAAAGAAATGTTTTTAATGGCCAAACCCAGCACAGGCAGAGTAAATTTTCTGGTGGCATGATCTTTATAGACCTTTGGTACTGGCTACTAGATCTTGGTGTTTCAAGGCATGAAATAGATAAGAAGCCAAATGAATTTTTGTTTGACCTGTATAAACAGAATAAAATCTCATACAAATAAAAGAAAGAATCCATCAGACCATAGCCAAAAGAAATCTTAACCAGTGAACCAATTTCCAGACTTAAGCCAGTTTGAAGGTCCCAAACCCCTTGAATGAAAGGGTGACCAGGTTCCCTTGAGGAAAGACTCTAATAAGACATCTAAAAGTATTACCTCTAGCCTTTCTCCTGATTTCCCCAGAGGAACTTAAGGCCTTTTATCAGGGTAACTGTTGGGTGATACTTTGATCTTGTTCTGACAAATAAAGCTTGCTTGGAGTCAGAAGACAGAGTTAGCCACTAGACAACCAAAATTAACCACAGAGGTTTTGGAGGACTGAGGACAGATACGAGAGGAAGTAGTAAGGCAGGGCAGAAAGGGATCTAGCTCTGTTTGGAGGAAGGAACAGAGCAGGTAGGAAGGACTTATGGCTCCTCTATCTTTCAGACCCTCCCCCACTATCTAACTCCTGAGTTTTTATTGACAAAGAATAGTTAGACTAACCCAATAACTAGAGTAATGGAAAAGGGAAGAATCAGACTTCCCAGAGTCTGTCGGATATTGGTTCTGACTTGACACTGATTCTGTGAGACCTCAGGAAACTTTGTGGCCCTCCACTTAGCAAAGGCCTTGTGGAGGACAGGTAATAATGGAGTTTTGACTGAAATCCAACTCACAGTAGGTCCAGTGAGTTCCTGAACTCATCCTGTTGTTATTTTCCCTCTCCCAGAATGTATCATTGGGATAGATGGACTTAAAATTTGATAGAATTTTCACATTGCTTCCCTGACTTGCGGAGTGAGAGCTAAATGTTTGGAAAGTCTAAATGAAAGCCTTAAGAGTTCCTTCTACCAGGGAAGATAGTGAAATCAGGAAAAAACAAAAACCAAAAAATGGTATCACACCCCTAGAGGAATTGGAGAAATCAGTGTCACCATCAAGGATTTGAAAGATGCAGGACCGGTGGTTCCCACCGCATCTCCCCTTAACTCTATCTGCCAGTGCAGAAGTCAGGTGGATCACGGAGATTGATAGCTGACTATCAAAAACTCTATTAAATAGTGACTCCATTTGCAGCTGCCACACCAAATATATCCTCACATCTGGTATGTGATATGTAGCTATTGATCTAACAAATATCTTTTTCTCGGTACCTGTCCATAAGGACCACCAGAAGCAAAGCCCATGATCCGCAGGTCACGAACCCAAGGGTGAAAAGGGAACTAGCTGCATTCATTATCACCCCCAGGAACACACTAAGAAGAGTGTTGCTTCCTGTTCCCTTGACCTTAAGTTTGGCTGGCCCAGGAGTTTTTGTTTCCGAGTGGGGAGTGCTCCTGCCAGGATCCACAACAAACATTTCATTGAACTAGAACTTCAGATTTTCCCCTTGGCCACTCTGGGCTTCTGATGCCTTTAAGCCAATAGGCTAAGAAAGGAATAACAGTGTCAGGAGGGATGGTTGATCCAAATTACCGTGGGGAAACTGGATTGCTTCTCCACAGTAGAAGTAAGAAAGATTGTGTCTGGAGTACAGGAGACCCTTCAGGGCATCTCTTGGTGCTACCAGGTCCTGATTGAAAAGTCAATGGAAAACTGCAATTGCCTAATCCTGGCAGAATGACAAAGGGCACAGACTCATCAAGAGTGAAAGTCTGGGTCACTCCTCCAGGAAAAGAGCCAAGACTTGCTGAGGTGCTTGCCAGAGTAGAGGGAATACAGAATGGGTAGCAGGGGAAGGTAGTTCTAAATACCATTTAAGGTCATGTGACCAGTTGCAGAAATGAATATTACAGTTGACATGAGCATTTCTATTGTATTGTATTAAGAATGCATTTGTATAGATATTTTTGTTTTCTTTACTCAATTCTTTATCATGTGATGTAACATTAATTAAGAGAATCAATGATAATCATACTTAAGTTTGAGATACTAAAAGAATGTCCCTCAAGGGACATTGTCATTTAAATTTATAATGCATTTGCAATTATATGGGAGATAATTATATCATGTTAGGTATAATTGTGACCTGGTTAAATATATAACACATTTGTGATTATACATGGGATAGTTTTGTCATGGTTAGGTGTTATTATGATCTGGTTATTTTTCATTTGGAAATTAATCATGACATAAGGAGATATGATTGTGTCAAGTCTACAAGGAGTGGACTTGTGATGGCTGTTCTTGGTGTCATCTTGACTACACCTGGAAGGAACTAAACCCAGAATAAAGCAGCACACCCATGAGGCAGTTTCCTTAATTTGAAGTAGGACTATCTACTTCTAATTTCTATCTTTGAGGTAGGAGAGAACAGCTTTAATCCACATCTACACTGGACCAGGCCTTCTGCTGGAAGTCTATATAAGGACATTCAAGAAAAAAGCAAACTCTCTCTCTCTATGAAGCCAACATTAATCTAATATCAAAGTCAGATGAAGACACAACAAAAAAAGATAATAATAGATCAATATTTCTGATGAGCAGATTAAAAAATCCTTAATAAAAGATTTGTAAGCCAAATATAAAAAGTTATTCTCAATCCAAATAGAAACAAAATATTAATAAGCCACATACCACAATCAAGTTGACTTTATCTCAGATATCTGAGACTGGTTCAACATAATAAGTTAATAAATGTAATATAAATAGTCTTTTTAAAAAAAAAACACAAGAAGAGATCTTTGATAAAATCCAACATTCCTCCTTTAGAGGTCCGGGGAGAGTAGGACTAGAGGAACGCACCTCCACATTATAAAGGCTGCATGTCCCTGAGTGGAGAAAAGCTTAAAGCAACCCCATTAAAATTAGGAACAAGACAATACTATCTACCAGTATTAATTAAAGAAGAAGAAATTAAAAGGTAAATAGGAAAAGTCACGTTATCCAAATTTGCAGATGATGTGATATTATATATAAGAGATTCTAAAAACCCTACCAGACAACTTGTAGAAATCAATAATTTCGGGGCTGGAGAGATGGCTCAGCGGTTAAGAGCTCCGTCTGCTCTTCCAGAGGACCCGAGTTCGATTCCCAGCACCCACATGGCAGCTAACAACTGTCTGTAGTTCCAGTTCCAGGCAAACACCAAGGCAAGCAAATAAATAAATAAAGTTAAAAAAAAAAGAAATCAATAATTTCAGTTTTCAGGTACAAAATCAACATAAGTCAGCAGCCTTTCAGCAAAGAGAAAGACATCAAACACTTTGATTCACAACAGCTTCAAATAAATAAATACATATATAAATAAGCAATATTTGGGAATTAACCTAATCAGGAAAGTGAACTAGCTCTTTGCTGGATGGTGATGGTGGTGGCACACACTTAGTCACAGCTCTCAGGGGGCAGAAACAGGCTGATCTCGGAGATGGAGGCTAGCCTGGTCTACAGAGCAAGTTCCAGAACAGCCAGGAATACACAGAGAAACCCTACCTCAAAAACCAAAAGTAAGCAAATAAGAAACCTTTCAATCTCTGAGAAACATATGAAAGAAGAAATTAGGATAGAGATTCTCAACCTTCCTAACACTGTGACCCTTTAATACAATTCCTCATGCTGTGGTGACCCCAACTATAAAATTATATTTGTTGCTACCTCATAACTGTAATTTTGCTACTGTTATGAATCATAATGTAAGCATTTGTGTTTCCTGATGGTCTTAAAATAACCCCTATGAAAGGGTCTTTTCAGTCAAATAGCATGGGCAGTTTGTGGACTCTTTTGCAGTAGAACTGGAGTTTATTCCTGTGCATGAACTGACATTTCAGAGCCCATTCCCTACAGAGGAATACCTAGCCCAGTCTTGATACTGGGGGCGGGAGGGACTCAGACCTACTTCAACTGGATATGCCAGACTGAACTGACTCACCTTGGGATTCCTTGTCCTTTCTGTGGAATGGATTGGGAGTGAGGTAGGGGGAGGCTGAAGGAGGACTGGAAGGAGGGAAGAGAGGGGGAGCATATGTATACATGTATATATGGGTCTTTTGACCCCATGGGGGTTGAGACATTGAGACCTACTGGTTAGGAACCACTGTATTAGAAGCTGGGAAGACCTCACATATCCATGGATTAGTAAATGACAATTCTACCAAAACCAGTTTACAGATTCAATGCAATCCTAATCAAATCTCCATGATATTCTTTAAGTAAATGTTTTTAAAAAAATCTAAGACTTTTATGGGACAACCAAAACCAGGACAGCTTTGGTGGTTTGAATGAGATTCCCCTCAGGCTCAGGAGCTGTTTGAGGAAGATTGAGAGATGTGGACATGTTGGAGGAATTATGTCATGGAGGTGGGCTTTGGGAGTTTAAGGGCCAGTGCCATCCCCAGTGTCGTCTCTGCTCCCTGCCCACGGATTCAGATGTGAGCTCTCAGCTGTTGCTCCAGACACCAGACCTGCCAGCATCCCTCCTTCCCTACAGTGGTGATAATGAACTCCTACTCCCTGGAACTAGAGGCCCAGATATACTCTCTTTCTTCTATGAACTGCCTTGGTCATGGCATTTTATCAACGCAATCCTGAGGAAAAAGAGTACTGCTGGATAGATTACCATTCCAAACCTCAGGAGGTATTACAGATATAGCAATAAAAACATTATAGTACAGGCACAGAAACAGCAGCATGAGGAGCAAGCCAGTAAGCAGCACCTCTGCATCAGCTCCTGCCTCCAGATTCCTGCCCTGTTTGAGTTCCTGTCCTGGCTTCCATCAATGATACACAGTGATATGGGAGTGTAAGCTAAATAAACCCTTTCTTCCCCAAGTTGCATCAGTCATAGTGTTTCATCACAGCAATAGAAACCTTAACTAGGACAATACACATAAAGAGCAAATCCATCTGAAATAAGCCTATTTGTCAAAAGAAACTAAAATTCAGGATGGGGTGGAACTATGTATTTCAAGTTCCAAAAGTCAAATATTTAACCCACATTACTATCCCCCTCCAGGAAAGATGTCCTTTGCAATAAGAGGAAAAGAGAAACTTGCCATGCTAAGTATTCAAACTGAAAGAGTTCATAACCATTAAGCCAGTCCTCCATGGCATCCTGTACACAGAAAACAAAGATAAACATATTGAGGCTACAAGGAAGAAAAGTTCACTGAAACGGCCAATAAGTGAATGAGAGTCACACAACTATCAAAAAAAAAAAAAAAAAACCAAAGAAATGGAATGACAGAAATAAATACTTACCTTTCAATAACAACTCTGAATTGAAGTTATTAAACTTCCCAAATCAAAAGACTGCCTTACAGGATTGAAATACAGGACCAGGATTAGGTCAGAGACGTCCCCTAAGGAACTCTGAGCATCTGGCAGATCAGGAACCACATAAAAAGGGGACTTGAAAGGTGGCTCAGAAGTTAAGCGCGTTTGCTCTGCTCTTCTAGCAGAGAACCCAAACTGGGTTCTCAGTGGCCATGTCAGTTTAGCTACAGCCCCAAGGATCTGCTGCCCTCTGTTGGCTTCTGAGAGCACCCGCAAAAATGTGGTAACACACACACACACACACACACACACACACACACACACACACGGGGGGAGAGAGAATAGAAAAAATTAGAAAATTACAATTTTAAAAATAACTGTGGAGAGAGTTTGTCTTACCAGAAAACCAAGTGGAAGTATGAATTCAACAGTCATAAAAAAGGCAGATATACAGTAGAAAGGGTGTAAGGAAATCTGAAATAAAAAACATTTTCAAGCTTACGGTTCCCTCCTCCACCATGACCTAGGAGTGCAAGCAATTAGTGGGATGATGAGTAGACCTCCACAGAAAATGACTTCAGCCTGCATGAGCACACGGTCAGAAGACAGTCTTTCAGCAGCCCCCAGGCAGATATAAAGGAGGAGGAGAACCCCAAATTTGAGAAATCTGGAATAAACTTCACACACACACTATTGAAACCTGAATGGTGGGGGCATCAGAACCTGGAGCATGGCATAGGGTCCAGATGGGGCTTGTGCTGTCCGAACTGTGGAGACAGCAGCAGCAGTGTGGAGAGGACTCTGAGCATCCCAGACCTGGGCTGAAGATGGGAGGGACTGCGTGGATTACCGAAATCTGTGACAAAACTTGGTACACTACCCTGGGGTCAGCAAGAGGCTCAGCTGGTAAATGCTGACATGCGCATGCCTGACAACTGGGCCCTGGCACATGTGTTTCACAGTCACACATACAGGCAAAGTACCCGCACATTTATACAGTTTTTCAAAAATCTCTATCACAGTGTAAGGATTGCAGACGGGTCACACAATGGTTTAAGAGCTCTTACTTCTCCTACAGAGGACCTGGGTCCAGCTCCCATAAGCTATAGCAGGAGGCTAACGACACCTGTAAATCTAGTCTCAGGGATCCACCTTTGGGTGCCACCAACATATGCAAATGTGAGGGACACATAAGCGTACATGGGCACACACATGTACATAAACTTAAAAAGTTAAATATTCTTTGTTTTATTCCAGCATAGGTTGAGAAGGCTTCCCATTGCTCCTCCCTACCTAAGCAGCTCCAGGCATTGATGGCTGCTCAGGAAGGGAGGTCACTTCTGATATAGACTGGCCACTGTCAGGACTCTCATGACCCAGTAGCTGACCCCACATTCCCATGAGTATAGAGGCAACACTAATTGAATTCAGTGGTCTATAAGCAAATATATAAACAGGACATGAACTTAGAAGGAAATATGATGGGGTTCCTGGGGCGGGGGTCTCAAGGGGAAAATGGAGGCAGATATAATCAAAATTTTCCAGAAGGGATACATAATATTAAAAACATTTCAAAGACAAGGAACAAGGGCAATGAAACTCCTTATCCATCCAGAGCAGAGTCAAAGAAGGCCCTACACCCTGCCTGACTGGGCCCCGTCTTCAAGGCAAATTGCATCATCACACAAGAACCAAGGGCTTTGAAACTCTGTCCCCATCCAGAGTGAAAGTCAAAGGTGAGTGGTTCCCACCCCCTGGGCCATGGTCCGGAGAATTCTTCTCCAGGATTGGGCTCACATCCAAGTGTCTGATCTCAGACTTGTCCCAGCAGAAGGCTCTAGGCCCTGCCTGGCTGGGCCCCATCTCTAGGGTGAACTATGTCATCAGAGGGCCTTGGAAATGCAGTCTCCTGTCCAGAGCAGAGTCAAATATGGAACAGACCCCTTGCTCAGAACAGACAGGAGATACACAAGCTTTCTTGCCACAACTGACTAGGAGCTGACTAATTGTGAACCACTGAGCCATGGGCAGACACCAGTGTAAGAATACAAATAGCAATATAAAGAACAACAAGGCAACACCAGAAGAAACTGATGGTTCTACAACTACAAGACCTGAACAGAGCAATGAAGAGGAATCAGAAGGAAACAACAGCAAAAACACCTCTATGAAGAATATTGAAGCCTACAAAGATGATATGAAAAATTTCCTTAAAGAAATAAAAGAAAATATAAACAAAAAATTGGAAGAGATGAACAAATCCTGGAAAGAAAACCAAGAAAAGGAAAACCAAAAAAATGAAAGAAACATTCCAGGAAGTAAAAAGTGAAATTGAAGCAATAAAAAAGGCACAAAACGAGGCAAAGGTGGAAATTGAAATCCTGAAGAAGAGACACAAGTAAAACCAACAGAATCCAAGAGATGGAAGAGAGAATCTCTGGAGTGGAAGAAACAATAACAGAAACAGATACATCAGTCAACGTAGAAAACACTAAAACCAAAAAAGCCATGACACAAAATGTTCAGGAAACTTGAGATACCATGAAAAGACTTAACCTGAGAATAATAGGAATAGAAGAAGGAGAAGAATTCCAGCTCAAAGGCACAGATAAAGTATTCAATAAAATAATAGAAGAAAACTTTCCAACTTAAAAAAGGAAATGCCTATAAAGATACAGAAGCTTACAGAACAACAAATAGATTTGACCCCCCAAAAGTCTGCTTGCCACATAATAATCAAGCCACAAAACATACTGAACAAAGAAAAAATTTTAAGAGCTGTAAAATAAAAGGGCCAACTTATCTATAAAGGCAGGCCCATCAGAATAACATCTGACTATTCAATAGAAACAATGAAAGCTAGAAGGGCTTAGTCAGAAGTTACACAGATGCTAAAAGAGCATGGCTGCCAAACTAGAATACTATACCTAGCAAAATTATCAATCACCATAGATGGAGTAAACAAGATATTTCATGACAAAGTCAGACTGAAACAATACCTATCTACAAATCCAGCCCTTCACAAAGCATTAGAGGGAAAACTGCAACCAAAGGATCCCAGATACACCCATGAAACCACAAACAATCAATAATCCCACAGAAGAAAAACCAAGAGAAAGGAAATACATACAACCCACCAACAAAAATAACAGGAAATATCAATCAGTGGTCACTAATATCTCTCAATATCAATGGACTCAATTCACCTATAAAAAGACACACACTAACACAATGGATACAAAAACAGAAGCCATCCTTCTGCTACATACAAGAAACACACCGCAAACTTAAAGATAGACACAGACTCAAAGTAAAGGGTTGGGAAAAGATTTTCCAAGCAAATGGAAACAAGAAACAAGCTGGAGTTGCCATCCTAATATCAAACAAAGTAGACTTCAAACTAAAATCAATTAAAAGAGACCAGGATGAACATTACTTATTCATCTCAGGAAAAATTACTCAAGATGACATTTCAATCCTGAATATTTATGCCCCTAATATAAGGGCACCTATCTATGTTTTATGTCTTTAAAAAAAACCCACTACTAAAGCTCAAATCCCATATCAACTCTCACATGCTAATAGTGGGAGACCTCAGTACCCCACTTTCACCATTGGATAGGTCAACCAGACAGAGACTCAACAGAGAATTAAGGAGTCTAACAGAGGTTAGGATACAAATGGATTTAATAGATATTTACAGAAGCTTCCACCCAAACGCAAAGGAATATACACATTTCTCAGCACCACATGGAGCTTTCTCTAAAATTGACCACATAATTGGTCATAAAGCAAATATCAATACATATAAAAAAGTGGAACTAGTCCCTTGTATCATACCAGACCACAATGGCCTAAAGTTAGAGTCCAACAACATCAAAAATCACAGAAAGCCTAGCATCTCATGGAAACTAAACATCACTCAACTGAACCACCTCTGGGTCAAGAAGGAAATTAAGAAAGAAATCAAATACTTCCTAGAATTTAATGAAAATGAATCAACAACGTACCCAAACTTGTGGGACACAATGATGGCAGTCTTAAGAAGAAAATTCATAGTACTAGATGCCTATGAAAAACCCAGAGAAATCCCACACTAGAGAACTACCAGCATAGCTGAAAGCCTTAAAACAATTAAGCAAACTCACCTAGAAGGAGTAGACAGCAGGAAATAATCAAACTTAGAGCTGAAATCAATACAATTGAAACAAAAAGAACAATACAAAGAATCAATGAATCAAAGAGTTGGTTCTTTGAGAAAGTAACAAGATAGATACCCAAACTAAACAAAAAGCAGAGAGAGATTGTCTAAATCAACAAAATCAGAAATGACAAGGGGGACATGACACAGACCCCTAGGAAATCCAGTGAATTATCAGGTCATACTTTCAAAATCTATATTCCACAAAAATGGAAAACCTAGAAGAAATGGACAGCTTTCCCAAGAGGTACCATTTACCAAAATTACTTCAAGAGCAGATTAAATACCTAAACAGACCTATAACCAGTAAGGAAATTGAAGCTATCATTAAAAGCCTCCCAAGTAAAAAAAAAAGCCCAGGTCCACATGGTTTCAGTGCAGAGTTCTACCAGACATTCAAAGATGAGCTATTACCAATACTCCTCAAACTGTTTCACACAGTAGAAATTGAAGGAATATTGCCAAACTCTTTTTATGAGGCCACAATTATCCTAATACCCAAGCCACTCAAAGATGCAATGAAGAAGGAGAATTACAGGCCAATTTCCCTCATAAATATTGATGCAAAAATTCTCAACAAAATTCTGGCAAACTACATACAACAGCATATAAAAATATTATCCACCATAATCAAGTAGGCTTCATCCCAGAAATGCAGGGATGGATCAACATACGAAAAACCATAATTGTCATCCATCATATAAACAAACTGAAGGAAAAAAATCACATGATCATATCCTTAGATGCTAAAAAAGCCTTTGACAAAGTCCAACACTACTTAATATAATATAAATCCTGGAGAGATCAGGAACACCGGGAAAATATCTACATATAATAAAGGCGACTTACAAGAAGCTGACAGCCAACATCAAACTTAATGGAGAAAAACTCAAAGCAGTCCCACTAAAATCAGGAACTAGACAAGGATGTCCTTTCTCCCCTTATCTATTCAATATAGTTCTTGAAGTTTTAGCTAAAGCAATAAGAAAACAAAAGGAGATTAAGGGGATACAAATTGAAAAAGAAGAGGTGAAACTATCTCTATTTGCAGACAATATGATTGTATACATAAATGATCCACAAGATTCTACCAGGAAATTTCTACAGCTGATAAACACCTTCAGCAAGGTAGCAGGATACAAGATTAACTCAAAAGGATCAGTAGCCCTCCTACACACTAAAGATAAAAGGGCTGAAAAAGAAATAAGGGAAACTTCATCCTTTATAATAACTGCAAATAGCATTAAATACCTTGGAGTAACTATAACCAAAGAAGTAACAGATCTATTTGACAAAAACTTTAAATCACTGAAAAAAGATATTGAAGAGGATATCACAAAATGGAAAGATCTCCCATGTTCCTGGATAGAAAGGATCAACATAGTAAAAATGGCAATTCTACCAAAAGCAATCTACAAATTGAATACACTTCCCATTAAAATCCCAACAATTTTTTATAGACCTTGAAAGAACAAAACTCAATTTCATTTGGAATAACAGGAAAGCCAGGATTGCCAAAACAATTTTGCTCAACAAAAGAACCTCACGAGGCATCACCATCCCTTACTTCAAGTTATACTATAGAACTACAGTAATAAAAGCAGCCTGGTACTGGCATAAAAACAGACTTGTGGATCAATGGAATCAAATTGAGGATCCAGACATTAACCCAAAAACCTATGAACACCTGATCTTTGACAAAGAGGCCCAAAATACTCAGTGGAAAAAAGATAATATCTTTAACAAATGGTGTTGGCATAGCTGGATGGTAGTGTGCAGGAAAATGCAAATAGATTCAAGCTTGCCATCCTGCACAAAACTCAAATCCAAGTGGATCAAAGACCTCAACATAAACCCAGCCACACTGAACTTGACAGGAATGAAAGTGGGAAATACCCTCCAACACATTGGTACAAGTGACCACTTCATAAATATAACACCAGTAGCACAGACACTAAGAACAATCAATAAGTGGGACCTCCTAAAACTGAGAAGCATCTGTAAAGCCAAGGACACAGTAATTAAGACAAAATGACAGCCTACAGAATGGGAAAAGATTTTCACCAATCCTACAAGTGACAGAAGACTGATCTCTAAAATCAAAACAACTTTGAGATACCACCTGACACCTGTCAGATTGGCTAAGATAAAAGACACAGATGACAGCATATGCTGGAGAGGTTTGGGAGCAAGGGGAACACTCCTCCATTGTTGGTGGGAGTGTAAGCTTGTTCAGCCACTCTGGAATGCAGTATGGAGATTTCTCAGAAAACTGGGAATCAATCTCCCCAAGGATCCAGCAATACCACTACTGGGCATATACCCTAAAGATGCACATTCACACTCCAAAGGCATTAGCTCAACTATGTTCATAGAAGCATTATTCGTAATAGCAAGAACCTGGAAGCAACCTAGATGCCCCTCAACTGAATGGATTAACAAACTGTGCTACATCTACACAATGGAGTATTACTCAGCAATAAGAAACAATGATATCCTAAAATTTGCAGGCAAATGGATAGATTTGGAGAATATCCTCCTGAGCGAGGTATCTCAAACCCAGAAAGATAAGCAGAGGATGTACTCACTCATTAGTGGACTTTAAACAAACAAACAAACAAAAAGCTACGCATGTCCAAGCTGCAAACCACAACCACTGAACAGCTTGTGATCTGAAACACCTTGTACTGGCACCTTGGATCCCACTCCCTCCAGAGGAACACCTGACTCAGTCTTGATGTGGGAGTGAGGAAAGTAGATGTTCCTGAAGTGGATGCTGAACTAAGCCACCTTGGGACCTTGGGATCTTCTGCCCTTGCTGGGGAGGAGATAAGGAGATGGGGAGAAGAGAGAGTGACTGGGAAGAGGAAGGGAGCCTGAACAAGGGGATACAGGGATTAAAAAAAATATGAGTTTTTTTTAATAATAAAAGCAAAGAAAAAAAAAAAAAAGAAAAACACTTCCAAAAAGTTATATGGAAACCTACCAGTGTAGCAGTTTCCTAAAATATATACATACAAATATATTTTTAAAAAGTTTAGATGGAGTCTCTACAGTAGAACAAGAATGCCTCCATGAGACACTACAAACTAACAAAGACCGCACTGCTGGGCAAAGGTTATCTCTTTTGGACTTGTTGGCCCCTGAACATCACAGGTTATCGCTAGTGCTTTTGATTGCCTTCCAGAGCTGGATGGTTTGCTAAAGACATCATAATATGAGTCATAGAACAGAGAAACCAAGCTGGTACTCAACTGGAAGCCTCATCTCTATTGGCTAGTTCTCATAGTGCTGGAAGGTGCTATGCACATACTAGAGAAGAAAAGTACTTATTATCTTACCCAGCTATGAACCCTGCAAGCTACAACTAGCCTGACAAGACATGCCCACTCATGCAACTCAGGATGGCTGTCATGGGTGTAACCAACCACTTTCTAATTGGAGTCAAAGCCTGTCCCACAAGTTGAAACCCATATCTGGCCCTATTATCATGGCCAAGAACCTGTGGCTAGATCGGCCCTAGAGGAGAACTAAATAGGCATTGAATTAAACCTGCTCCTAATGACTTATCATTATACTCAAGGTTAATGCAACTCTGAACTCCCATCATAGAAGCTTTGGTTTGAATTAACACAGAGACCCCAGTTAGTCAAGGTGAAACAAATGAGAGGTTGCAGAATGCTCACCCTAAGTGGAATTATCTTACCATCTGCTCCCAAGGGGCCACTGTGGTATAGAGGGCTGAAATTATTAAGAGCTGGAGGTGGATAATGATAATAAATTGAATCTATTAGAGCCAAGTGTGGTAGCACAACACTTTAATCCAGCACTCAGGAGCCAGAAGCAGGCAGATTTCTGTGAGGGCAGCCTGGTCTACAGAACAATTGCCAGACCAGCCAGGGTTACATAGTGAGGCCTTGTATCAACAAACAAACAAAAATTCTCAAAAGGATTGAGGAAGACAGAACCTTTATACTCTGTTGGAATGTGAATCGGTCCAGCTGCAATGGATATCCATTTGGTGTTTCCAAACTATCACATGACCCAGCTATATCTAGTATATATTTTGAGGTATATACCCAAAGGACTCTATTCAACATACCATAGAGATACCTGTGCATTCTTGTTTATTATAGCAATGTTTATACTAGCCAACTTTTAGAATCAGCCTAAAGGTATGCATCCTAGATGACTGAATAAAGAAAATGTAGTACATATAAAGAGTGGCATTTTATTCAGCTAGGAAGAATAAAATAATGTCATGTGTAGAAAAATGAACATACCTGAATATCATCATATTAAGTAAAATAATCTGAACACAGAGAGATAAATATCACATTTTGTCTTATTTGTGGGTTCTATAACTTTACAGATGCACACTGTCACAACTTGGCAAAAGCTGGAATTGTCTGAGGGGAGGGAATAGCAATTAAAAAAAAAAACCTCTATAAAATGAGGCTGCAGGGAAGCCTGGGGGAGGGCCCAATCCATTGTGGGTGGTGCCATCCCTGGTCTGGTGGTCTTGGGTTCTACAAGAGCAAGCCATGAGGAGCAAGCCAGCAAGTAACACTCTCCATGGTCTCTGCATCAGTTCCTGCCTCCAGGATCCTGTCCTGTTTGAGTTCCTGTCCTGAGTTCTTTCAGCAGCCTGTGACTCATGATATGTCGATCAAATCTTAACCCTTTTCTGTGGATATATGTTACCTATTTAATAAAACCTGAATATTGGAGAGAGAGCACACAGTCAAACCTAGGCAGACAGCTCAGGAAATTCTTGATCCTTGAATACAACAGCTGATAAAAGAGTCAATCACACATACCTGTAATCCTAGCACAGGGAAAGCCAGGAGTGGTGACCAACACCCTTAATCCCATGACTCCAAAGACAGAACTTCTTCTGTTTCTGTGAGTTCAAGGCTACAAGCCTTTAATCCTAACCTGAATGGGATAGGGTATATAAGGGCTGTAGAAACCCAGAGAGAACAGAAGTGAATGGGAGAAGCGACTGGAGCGAGTCTGAGGAAATTGCAAGACAGCTGGGTAGGAACTGACTGTGGTGCTTCCTCTCTCTGATATTTGAACCTTCCCCTGATATTTAGCTCTGAGTCTCATTTTATACAGCCCAGATTCTTGCAACTACATTTGGTGTCCAACTTTGGGGCACGAAATCCCAAAAAAGCTGCTTACCAGCCAGAACAACGTACAACTGGAGGAGCAATTACCAGCTATAAAACAAATGTTGAATTCATGGTCTTCTTGAAACTGGATCACTCCTAAGGACTAGTTAGATACGGTTACTGCTGTTTTGGAACCAGGGCCACTTTTATGGTGGAAAATATGATAGAAAGAGGAGGTTAAAATAATAGAACAAAGAAGCAGAGCCAGGGGCATAGAAGTCTCCCTAGACCAACTTCTTGGGGAAGGTGAATATTCTGATATCAAAAGGCAAACCTTATGATGAACATACTCTTGATTTATACTGCATGGCAGCACTAAATGCTATGGATCAGATAGAAGTAGGAAAGACAACCGAATCATTCACAAAAATAATTCAAAGCCCAAAGGAAACTTTTACAGACTTTTTGCAGAGATTATCTACAGCAGTAAATAGGATAGTACCAGATTTGGAAACAAGGTAAATAATAGTCAAATCCCTGGCATTTGAGAATGCTAAGACACAATGCAAAAAAAATAATAAGACCATTAAAAGCAAGGTCAGCACCCTTAGAGGACTGGATTTATGAAACAATTAATGCAGATTTTTATGGAGGTGATGATAATTGGGAAGGAGAGGTCATTTCAGAAGTATATGCTATAATTAAGAAAGGCAAGATCATATACAAAGAAATTGTAATCAAGGTGTTCCCATAAACATTGCCTTTGTAAGGAATAATCACAAGAGAACACCCCTCCCTCCTGGAGTATGCAGGAAGTATGAAAAAGGTAGACACAGGACTAATGAATGTCAGTCAACAAGGGACAGACAAGGTAACCTTCTGCCTTCAGGAAATGCTCAAAGGGGGCTTTCAAAAGCCCCCATATCTAATCCAGTGCAATCTTACTCTGCTATTGTGGAGTATATACCTCCCCAAAACAATTAAAGAAATTAAAGCCTTTTTTTAAAAACAAAACAAAATAAAACACACTATACTACATGATAGAGAATCTATACAAAAAGAAAAAAACTCAGGAAAAATTATAAAAAATATTCTGGCAAATGTCTATTAATGAACAAAGGCCAAAATTAAAAGTACAAATAAATGATATTTTTGAATGTTATTATTGAAGGTTTATTGGACACAGGGGCAGATGTATCAACAATTTCACCAAAGTCATGGCATCCATGTTGGCCCCTTCAGGAGGTAAATGTTTAGTTTTTTGGGATTGGGTCGTTATCCCAAGTAAAACAAAGTGCAAAATGACTTGAGTGTATAGGACCAGAAGAACAGAGAGGAATATCAAAGCCAAATGTGGCTAACATTACTATAAATTTATGGGGACAAGATTTATTACAACAATGAAACACACAGATTAACATTCCTCCAAGCACAGAAATAGATCATAAACTAACACACATTTCTGGAAGAAATATTAGAAGGTATTATGAGAAACAGTCACAAACTATCCAAGCTGTACAGAAACAAAACACAACAGCTGTTGATCTTTCAAAGGCACTCACAGTACTACCTTTAAAATAGCTAACAGATAAACCTATATGGATTAATCAATGGCCATTAACAAAAGAAAAATTACAGTCCTTAAAGCAGTTGGTGCAGGAGCAGTTAAATGCTCAGCATATAGAAGAATCAACAAGCCCTTGGAACTCTCCAGTATTTGTCATTAAAAAGAAATCTGGAAAGTGGAGGATGGTGACAGATTTAAGGGCAATAAACAAGGTGATCCAGCCAATAGGTTCTCTATAGTCTGGAATTCCTTTGTTGTCTCTTTTACCAAAAGAATGACCTGTTATAGTTATCAATTTAAAAGACTGCTTTTTTTTTTTTACAATACCCTTAAAAGAGCAAGATAAAGAAAAATTCACTTGTACAGTGACCACTTATAATAATTCTCAGCCTCTAAAGAGTATCAGTGAAGGGTCTTCCTTCAGGGAATGCTGAATAGCCTATCCTGTGCCAGTATTTTGTACAAAAGCCAGTAGAACAAATACATAAAAAATTCCCACAATCTATAATTTATCATTACATGGACGACATCTTGTTGGCTGATTCAAATATTTATACCTTAGCAAAAAATGTTTTAAGAAGTAAAAAAAAAAAATGTAATCCCTGTTTAGGGATTACAAACAGCCCCTGAAAAAATACAAAGGTAAAATTCCATTAATTATTTAGGTTACAAAATAGGCCAAGAAAAAATTAGACCCCCAATAGGTACAAATCAGGACAGATAGATTGAAGACACTTAATGATTTTCAAAGATTACTAGGAGACACTGCCAATTTATGACCCACTATTGGAATAAAAATGATAAACTAGATAATTTGTTCAAAATTTTAAATGGTGGCAAGGACTTAAATAGTCCAAGAGAGTTGTCACCTGAAGCTAAGAGAGAATTGGCTTTGTTGGAAAAGAAATTACAGGATGCATATGTGAATTGTGTGGATTCAGACCTTAATTGCATCCTAGTTATCTTGTCCTCTAAGCATTCTCCTATAGGAATTTTAATGCAGAGGAAAAATGTTATATTAGAATGGATATTTCTACCAAATAAGCTGAGTAAAAAAAATTAAGGATATATGTAGAAATGATTTCTGAGTTGACTTTTAAAGGAAAATTAAGACTTTGTCAATTGACAGGAATGGACCCAGTAGAAATTGTTGTACCTTTAACTAATAAAAATTGACCAATTATGGATAGAAAGTAAACCTTAGCAAAGAGCCTGCAGTAATTTTTGGGAGATATTAACAACAAATACCCTCAAAGCAAAAGAATTGAATTTTTAAAGAAAACTAATGGGATTCTTTCTTGTATTGTACAAGATATACCAATTTCTGGAACCCCTACATTTTATACCAATACAAACAAATCAGGAAAGGTAGGTTACAACTCAGAAAATATAAGTTAAGTGACTCAAAGCCCTTATAATTCTGTTCAAAAGTTAGAATATGGGGCTGGAGAGATAGCTCAGCAGTTAAGAGCACTGACTGTTCTTCTGGAGGACCTGAGTTCAATTCCCAGCATCCACATGGCAACTAATAACTGTATGTAATTCCAAGATCTGACAACATTACACAGTTATACATGCAGATAAAACACCAATTCATATAAAATCAATTTTAAAAAGAATTATATGCTATTTTAATGGTGTCAATGGATTTTACTGAACCTCTTAACATAGTTACTGACTCTCAGTATGCAGAAAGAGTTGTTTCACACATTAAAACTGCTGGTTTATTAATGATGAGTCAGAATTAACTTCATTATTTATACTGTTACAAGAAATAATCAGGACTAGGAATCATCCCTTCTATATAACACACATTCAATCCCATATAGGTCTGCCAGGTCCTTTAGCACAGGATAATGATGAAATTGATAAATTATTAATAGAAAATGTGCTAGAGGCCTCAAAGTTTCATAAAAAAAATTACATCAGTAGCAGAGGTTTACAGAAAGATTTCTCTATTATTTGGCAAGAAGACAAAATAATTATAAAAAGATGTCCCACTTGTTCTTTTTATATCCAAAATCCATTACTTGCAGGAAGAAATCCTAAAGGTATACACAGAAATAAAATCTGGCAAATGGATGTATTTTATTTTATAGAATTTGGAAAATTAACATATGTACATCATACAATAGATACATTTTTAGGATTTCAATGGGCAACTGCTTTGAGTTCAGAAAAGGCTAATTCTGTAATCACACATTTGCTAGAAGTTTTGGCCATCATGGGAATACCTGTCGAGATTAAGACTGACAATGCTCTGGCATATGTCTTTAGTAAAATGAAACAATTTTTTTTTTGCTTATTATAATATGAAGCATATTACAGAAATGCCACACAGTCCTACAGGGCAATCAATCATAGAGAGATCAAATTGAACTCTAAAGGATATGCTAAATAAACAGAAAGGGATAACAAAGACCCCTAGAAATAGAAATAATAATGCTTTACTAACTTTGAATTCTCAATGCTAATGAGAAAGGAACAACAGCTACTGAAAGGCATTAGACTATAGAAAAAACAGCTGTGCTAAATCAGCCTGTCCACTTCAAAGATGTACTAACCTCAGAATTGAAGCCAAAATATGTGCTACATTAGGAATGGGGTTTTGCTTTTCTTTCCACAGGTGAAGAAAAGTTATGGATACTATCAAAATTAATAAAGACTTGATTTGAACCAGAGAAACTTCATGAAAATAAGAATTGATGGCTCATTCACCCACATTACAATTCTTTAAGTTGTAAGAAAAAACAAAGGGTTGGGGTAGGTTTTTGTTTTTTCTTTAGAGAAAACCAGAAATACCCATCTTCAATAAGTTAAAAGACCTTGGACACCTAGACATCTAAAGCAGAAGGAAGGTTATCCATAAAGATTCACAAGCAAAAGAATATTGGACCTATTGATACCAATATACTCTACAAGGTAAAATTTCATTTCTTAACCTCTATATCTCTTTATTTATAAGAGTAGTGGAAGTCCCAGTTTAATTATAATTTAAAGCTGGTTTTAGAGTTGGAGTATGGCTCTCTCCTTCTCTAAACCCAAGCATACTTTTGTTAAAGAAAATGCAAAATCTCTGTATCATATCAGAAGAGACACCTGATATGGGACAGAAGAATAACTAAAAAGAAGGGACAGTTCTGTTGTCACCAATCCTATTCTGAATAAAGATGTATGTAGTTAGCTTCCTGTATATTGCATTGAGTTTTAGTCTGTTTCGTTTTTCTGCAGTGATCCATGACAATGCCAAATTGCAAACTTGAAGTATCTAATAGGAAAATGGAGCCCCACAACAATGATTTCACATGGACTACGAGAAAACCAGGCTGACAAACACCAACCAAAGATCAGATTTGGACTGCAAGCTCCTCAGGACAATTATGAGGTGGCTAGCTGAGATGAACCAGCTTCACAGACTACTCTAGCCAGGACTTGAGACAAGCAGTGCACTTTCCTGTTATGCAGAGAGACTGAACAAATGATATAGCTACTTATTTCAGGACTTGACAATTAACCAAACTTTTCTTTCAGGATCCCCTAAAGATAATGTCACCCCCAGACAGCAGGGAGTAAATTTAAGAACATGGCACCCACATTCCTAAAAGGTGGGGTGGGTGGTTTTTGGTCTTTCAATGGGTTATGGCTGATTGTCAATGTTTAGAGTAACTGGTTACAAATTGTTATTGGTTATGATTAGAAAAAAAAACAAGAGAGATTAGATTAAGTATTCTTGTTTTAAAAAAAGAAAAAAAGGGGATAGAGATATGATAGGGTATAAGGGTAGATTATTGAATCTACATTTAAAAAGCAATTACTAGCTTTAAATATTTTATACTGAATTGGAATTTTTGTATATTGTATACAAATTGTATATATTGATATAAAGTTGTGATTAATTTTGTTATTGTACATATATCTCTGTTTGTTCAAGGTATTATACTTATACAGTTCATCTAACAATGTATTACAAATTGCTAGTCCATGAAAGTTATTACCAACTAGTTAGGATATAAAGAAATGCAAGTTAGAAGTTAAGTATTACAATCAAACTTATAGTCATATTAGATATGTTTTCAAGATCAGATATATTTTAGATGAACAAGATCTCTTCAAACACTTCAGAGATCCATAGAATATGACTTAAGATGTTTTAAAAACATAGGTTCTTAATATTTTTATGACAATGAGACATCTGTTCCTGGTAGCACCACTCTACTTCAGAGAAGATTATGAACATTAAAAAAAAAATCCTTCATATGAGCTGACCTGCTTTGTGACAAAAGTTAGCCACTGGGCAAGAAAGTACTCTTGCCTTGACTGTTGACAGTATGATCTACAAAATGGAAAAGCAAGATACACACACAAAAAAGAATTGCCGAACCATGCCAAGACAAGGGAGGAAGGTCTTTGAGAATATCCTGCTTCACAGATAAGTCTGTCAGACATGCCAGGCCTGTATAGGCTGAAGATGGATGTTTCAACAATACAGAAGAACTTTGGGTGACTGTCCAGGCAGCCAGCTGTTTCATTTCTTACCTTTTTTGGAAGTTGCTTGCTTGCTTGTGCTATTTACATAATTAATATTATTTCCTTCTTGGGTCTCTGAGGGATTTGAAGATAAGATAGTTATAGTTTTCTAGTGAAAGTTTTAGAAAAGAAACTCACTTAGAAGTTAAAGTGTAGCCATATTGGGACATTGGGACCTTGGGACCTCCTGCCCTTGCTGGGGAGAAGATGGGGAGATATGGAGAAGAGAGAGTGACTGGAGGGAGTGGGAGGGGGAAGCGACCTTGAATAAGGATATACAAAGATAGAAAATGTGACTTTATTCATAATAAAAAATATTGAATAAAAAACCAAAAAAATAAAAATTTCTAAAATTAAAAAAAGAAGTTAAAGTGTATAAGTTTAAGAGACATCAAAATATAGTTTTTAGTTAGTAATACAAGTTAGATTCAAAGTAGATTAGGTATAATTCTTTGCACTTACTAAAATAGGATAAATAATAAAATATTTTCTTTAAATTTGTCAATTGTCAATGGACTGGACATTATTCATATAGTTATTGTTTGTATATATTGTATATAATTATTGTACCTACTATATATGGTTTTTCTTATGTTAGTTATAACCTTTTTATTTTTGGCACAAAAGGGGTTATGTGGTGATATTTTATATATCTAATAAAATCAGTCTGAAATATCAGAGAAGAGATTCACCCACAGTCAAGCCAGGCACACACCATTAGTCCCATCACTTGGAAGGCAGAGATTGTTCTGGTTCTCGGTGAGTTCAAGGGATAACAGAGCAGTGGTAACTCACATTTTTAATCACAGCATGGGGATCCAGGGAATCTCTGTGAGTACAAGGCCAAACAGCCAGGCAGTGATGGCACACACCTTTAATCTCAGCATCGGAAAGACAGGAGTGGTGGCCTATACCTTTAATCTCTTAACTCCAGAGACAAAGGTCTTTTGTCCAAATATTTCTTACCAAATAGTTGTAGCTCACACCTTTAAACTTAACCTGGGGCTCAGGACCAACAATGGCTAGCAGCAGCATACAGGTCAGCGTCTTCCTGCTGAGGTGCAGTCATGTTTCTCCAGTATTATCTCAACCAGCAGCCCTATCACATATATACTTTGAAGAAATTTGACCCTATGGGACGGCAGACTTGCTCTGTCCATCCTGCTTGGTTCTCCCCTGACGACAAATACTCAAGACACGGAATCACCATCAAGAAACACTTCAAGGTGCTCATGACCCAGCAACTGCATTCTGTACTCTGAGGTTTCATTAATTTCTTGTGCTGCACACCCCCAGACCCACTATCAGTAACCAAAAATGCCAATCCAGTGAGCTGAGAAGTCTTCCTTCCCGTGCTATTTGGAATCCTTTCTCACTATGTGATTGAATCTATCATGATGGGCATCTTCTTAAAAAAAGAATAACGTTAACTCTTTTTTCATGCTTCAAATTACTGCCAGGTTATTAAAGATACAACGACTTGAAAGTTAAAAAAAAAAAGAAGATATTTAAAGAAGGCACAGGAAGATAGATGAGGCATTAGAAGCATCCAGAATCGAGGCTGAGGAAGCTGGAAGATAGCTGGGTGAGATTTGACGGTGGTGTTTCTCTCTTTGATATTTCAGCCTTTCCCGATATCTAGCTCTGAGTTTCTTTTAATTCAACCAGAATTCATGTAACACCCTACTGGTGAGAAATGTAGACAGCAGGGAGCAAAGATTTCTGTTTTGAACACAATCTAAGGAAAACAAAAATACATCTGTGGGGTTGGAGAAGTGGTCAGAGATTAACAGCCTGCACTGGTCCTCCGGAGAACCCACTTTTGTTCCAGCTTTCCTGCTGGGAAGCTCACACCTTTGTGTAACTTCAGGGTGTGTGGTGCCCTTTCTGGCCTCCTGTAAGCATCTACACTCCTATGCACATACTCACACATACACATAAAAACAAGATAAATACAAATAAACCTTTGAAGTCTTGCCTTTTAATTTGATTTGGAACTGTATAAATATCTCTCAAGAGGCACAGGGTTCATCCAACATAAAATAATGAAACTTATACTTGCCCACAGAGGTTCTTCCTCCTGAAGTACAGCCATATTCCTGTCAGACTAAGTGATGATCTATATGTAAAGGTTAGCCTGACGGGTGGGGGAGAGCTCAGTCCTCCAGCATGTCACAGTGTCCTTACTCAGCATACCAGGAGGACACCAGAGTTTAAATTAAACAACATACAATGCTAGAAAGGTACATGGGACAAGAGTGAAGTTTCTAAAATATTAGGTTTTAATATCCACACAGTATGAATGATTTTACTTTAAAATATGAAATAGAACACTCATCTATATGGTAATATATTTTATATGTAATAAAGTCAGCCTGAATATCAGAATAGAATCACCCACAGTAAAGCCATGAGGGTCAGCCAATGGTGACTGACACCTTTAATCTCATCACTCAGGAGACAGAGATCTTTCTGTGTTTCTGTAAATTCAAGTCCTAACAACCAAATGGTAGTAGCTTACACCTCTAGTCCTAACTCTAGGGTTATGATGCAGAATTGAACCCCAAGTGAAACAACTGGGCAGGGAAGATATTTAAGGCAGACATAGGCAGATATTCAGGTGTTCTGTAGGAGCAACCAGCCAGGTGAAAGACTCTTAAAGGTAGCATTTACCCTGTCTGACCTGAGAAAGTGGCTGGGTGAGAATTGACTGTGGTCTGTTTCCTCTCTCTGATATTCCAGCTTTTCCCCAATATCTGGTTCTGGGTTTTTATTAAGTAATAACTAGAATTCATACAATATACCTAATTTTAAGGGGTAGAATTAAAATCATCATTTGATTAAATTTTACATAAAAATGAAACCTTACAATGAAAAGTTCATTTAAAGGTACTTTGTCTGAATGTCAGTATGTCATCAGTTAGAGGGATAGGCTTACATAATTCACAAGTATAATAGGAGACTAAACATTCCCTGCTTTACTCAGAAAATATACAAAAAATAAAAGTTATGATATGTACCACTGGTATCAAAATGTCTACTTTGGGAACATGCCCAGCTCACAGCCTTGGGATTGTGCTATTTGATCAACTATCCCTTTACACACATCTCACCCCCAGAAGAGCCAGAAACTGTCTCCTCAACATTGGGAATCAGAGCAAGGTCATGTAGCTGTGGCTATAAAAGCCAGAGTCATGTAGACATTAGCTACAGTCCAGGCTATCATTGTGAGGTGATCAAGGACAAGGTCGTGTGTATGTAGGAAATTCACTTTATAATAAATGAACAAAAAGAATCAAACCTGAAGAAAAATGTCAATAAACCAGCTGATTCTAAAGGTTATTTCTGTAGGGTTAGCAGTCACTGAGTGGAATGGAATGCCTTTTAAGACATTATTTTACCATCCTTTGTACAACAGAATTTTTTAATTGTTTTACTTTTTTTTTTTTACAACCAATCTTTTCATAGTTTCACAAAATAAACCAGGAACTCATAAAAAAAGTCACAGGAAAAAAAAAAAAACCTAGGAACTATCAAATTCTCTTTAGAATGTGTAAAACTGCTGTTTTAGTCAACATGAGCAGAAAAAAGATAATGCCCATTAAACAGACAGCGCCTTTACCCTTTTGCATTTTCAGCAAGGCACTCAAGGAGGAAAAGTCCCTCACTAGAGAATCCTTGCATTTTTATTTCATACAGGACCTTAACTTTTTCACATTTAAATACTTAATTCATCTACTTTTTTCAGCTAAAAGCAATTTTATCTTATAGTTCATCATCTTTAGTTATTTTATTCACTGTGTCATTTGAAGAAATTTTATTGTGTAATCTTTATTACTTAAAGTATATATTACTTAATCTTTTACCTCTGGTTTAGACTGGTTTATGCTGATTATTAATGTTGAACCCATGTCAAGGGACCCCCAAAGACTACCAGAGAGCTGGATTTGATGTAAATACATGAGGGTCAGTTTATTGCTTTGGACAGGTTCAAAGAAACCCAGGTGGAAACCCTTAGTTCTGGCACAGGGCAGGGTTTCAGCCACAAGCCCAGAGGTGAGGGAGTTTTTAAAGAAAAACATATGTAAGTGGGGTGCTACACATCTTGGCATTCCAGGATCAGGAAAGGGAGTGTGGGATTCAGCAACCATGGCTACACTTTCAGTGCAAACCCAAGCCCTGCATCTGCTGGCTGAACTTTTTGGTGTAAAACTAACTTTTGAATCTATTGGCTGTCAGTGTGCTCCTGAGATTCTTTCCACACTCAGAAGACCTGGACCCTGCCCTCAGGCATTAAATGTTTTTTTTCTAAAATGAAGTTTTGTGATGATAAACCCATTCCTTTACATTTCCTCCTCTTACTGGTCCCAGAGAGTTCCTATCATGGAACTCTCCTGTCTCTAGTTCCATCCAGGTGGCTATGGCACCAACTTTAATGTCTGTGGTGTGGTCAGCAGGATAGGTTCCAACGACCCTAAGTGATGTCCCTTAAGGTGAACCCAGTCCCTGGTTGAAACCTGTTGGGGGAACACCAGATTCATAGAAGGCCCTGAGCTTGAGCCACACTTCCTTGTGGGCACACTGGGCTCCTCAAGTAGCATCAAGAAGATCTTGGTCTTCTAGTTCTAACAGAAAATTCACCTGTAAGTTGGGGATGATGGAGTAAGGTATCCAAGACATAAATTCAAATGGGGTTAGCTTCATCTGATAAGGGGAGTTCCTGGTCCTGTATAAGGCAAAGGGAGCCACTCAGTCTGTGCCAGCGTCTAAGGTCAATGCCTCCTTTAGAGTACAGTTTATCCTGTCTATTTGCCCTGAACTGAACTCTGGGGTCTGTATGCACAATGCAATTTTCAATCACTCCTCAGAAAGGTGGCTAAACTCTAACCTACCTGGGATACAAAAGGGTTGGAAGTCCATACCTGGGCAGGATCTCTTGAAGTAACTTCTTTGCCACCACCTGCGCCATTTCATGTTTTGTGGGAAAGGCCTCTGTTCATTCTGAAAAAGTGTCTAACAAAACCTATAACTATACTTGCCAGGTTTTATCTCAGTGAAGCCTACCTCCAAGTAGGCTCCAAGCTTCTTCCCCCTGAGTTAAGATCCAGGGTTCTCAGGGTTAGCAACAGCACTGGTGAGCTGACAAGCTTTTCAATGGGTGACAATGTTTACTATAAAGTCCTGCACTCTCCGTGTTCCCACATGAGGGAATTGGCAGATCTTTGTAAGCAGTCTCTTTCCCAGATGCTCAGGAAGATGATCTTACTGTCTGCAGCTCTCCACCGCCCATCTGTGCACTGGGTCATGGGGAGGGTCTTGATTCAGAAAAGTTCTTCCTTAGTATACCCAGGACTCTCTGGTAGACTAGGTGCCCCAGGGTCTACCAACACACATGCAAAAACTACATCAGTCTGGAGTGCCACATGCCAGGTGGTTCCATCTGGCAGTCTGTTGTCTGTGAGGACAGATCCATCCCCTTTCTGGTGCCCTGGGCAATGAACAGTGGTCAGTTTCTTGGGTAACTGTAGAGCTTTAAGGAGAACCAGGATCTTGTCTTTATTTTTGATACATTTTCTTTCTGCAGTCAGCAGTTCCCTTTCTTTGTATATCGCCCCATGCACATGTGCCATGGCAGAAGTGTTAAAAGCTGTCAGTGTAGATGTTAACCTTCTGCCCTTGCCCCAGTTCTAATGCCTTAGTTAGGGCTATCAGCTCTACCTATTGGGCAGATGCTCTGCAGTAGTAACTACTGCTCCTGCATACCTTTGGTCATCCTGCATAAAACCCATCAATACAGCCGGCAATCTTTGCATTTGGCAACAGGATGTCCCACCAATCTGGCCCAATGCTGCTGTGCATCTGGGCCAAGATCCCGAAGTAGTTGTACAGTGGTGCTTCCAGGCCTGAATTGGACTAATGTGACGGTAGAGTAGCTGGATTCAGAGCTGAGGGCCTCAGGAAAGTTATTCTGGCAGGATTAAACAACATTGTCTGGTACCGAGTCATTCTGGCATTGCTCAGCCACTGATCAAGGGACTTCTCGAGAACTCCTTCAAGTGCATGCGGGGAGGGGGCTATGGTGAGAGTCTGTACCAGGGTCAATTCATCAGCAACCTTGGCCAATTGGGCCAAAGCCACTATTGTGTGAAGGCAAGGTGGCCATCTAAACTCCCTCACCCACTTGGCAGTAGTAGGTGTGGGAATTCTGTCTTTTTTCTTATGTCCTAAAGCCACCGCTGTCCTTTCCTCAGAATGCACCCCAGATATGTTACCTGTCGCTTGTAGATTTGGACCTTCTTGGCTGAGGTGCAGTACCCTAGGTCCCCCAGGGCCCACAATAGCTGCCCAGTCTCAGCCAGGCCAGTCTCTCCATCTGTGACTGCAATCAACAGGACATATTGATGCTGTAGCAGACTGATTTCTGGGTTCTGTGTCCTCATGCACAGATTCACGGAAGATGGTGGGGAAATTTTTGCATCCAAAGGCATCTCTCGGTTTTTCATCTTCCTCTTCAGCCGCCAGACATCTAAGTTGCCCCAGGCACCCTTCCAATATCACAGTAGCAGCCAGCAGCACACTAAGGATGTACAGATTCCCATGCCATTCGTTTCTGACTCCTTTTTCCTCGGCACTATCCCTCATCATGTACTTCCTCAGCCACCTTTACTAAATCTCCAACATTCTCAATGAAAGCCAAAGTCATTGCAGCAGTATTTTCCCAAGCCCCAGGATCATAGGACGTATACCTCCTGGAGGCTTCTTGTATATGTTTCATAAATGTTGCTGCACCCTTATCTGTTCTCTGCCCCACACGCTACAGACCCTACTCAAATTTGCAGGCCATCTTGTGGCTGTGTTGAAACCCACCAACAGAGACTGGCAACAAACTATGGGACTCACCTTACCTTCAGCCATATTAAATCCCACACCAGGTGAATTAGGGTAAAGGCCACATCTGTGATAGCCTAGTCGGCTGTGCTTTCTCCCCTGTGGTGCCCTGAACCAGCTTTCGAGCCTGTATCCGATCTCTCTCCTTTGCCATGAAGAGGACCTGAAAAGGCTGTGCACAGACATCCCACATGGAGGCGGCTACCCCAGGATCAGGAGGCATAAGTGGGGGGGAAGAGGGGAACACTTCATCCTCTGTGCTGCCTCCCTGATGGATCTCTATCCTAAAAGCCAACAGGGTCTTGGAGTGTAAGCTTCTCTTTGTAGCTGTCAGGACCTTGACCTGTTAGGACAAAAATGGTTAAATCCAGAAAGGGGGTCCTCTACTGTTTCTCCAAACCACTATGTAGGGCACTTGGTCCGGGTATCCAATTCATGGTTTGAAGACCATTTCCTCTATTCCCCTTTGAGGGCCAAATTGAGGGTTTCTTCCAGAGGCCAGTCCATACTGAGTGCTGGCCATCCTGACCTGCAAAGGGTGGCAAGTTTAGACTTTTTAATTGTGAGTGAAAGATTATGAGCACGTGCATTAACATCCCAGTAATGAGTTAAGAGTAAGTCCAAAGGGGAAGAAATCGTCTGTCTCATGGCGTTCTTCGCTATTAAGAACACAAATACAGAGAAACACAGACACTACAGAAGACAGAGGGCGCTAACATCTCAGCAATGGGTTAAGAGTAAATCCAGAACATTTACTGTCCTATAGCATTCCTTACAAATATGGGGCACTCTGTCCCTGTACAGATCTGAGGATTGTTGTCCTCAGAGATACAGGCAGCTCATTGAATCCCCACCACTAGGGTCTGGAGATCTTCCAGCCCTACAGATTTTGAGGTGCCTGACCTCAACAAATACAGGAGCCCACGCTGCATCCCCACCACCAGAGTCTGGAAGTTTTCCAGTTCTACAGATTTGAGGTCTCTGACCTCAACAGATACAAGAGCGCTGGAGGCTTTCCCGCCGCTTGTGATCCGAGTTCTCCAGAGCATCCACTCCTAACTGGTTCCGGTCATGAACACCGTTTAAAGTGCATCCCAGAAACAATGCACCCTGGGAACAATACTAAACAAGGAGAAACAGACACAATATTAACACGGACAAAGTGGGGCAGACACTAGACACCATTCAGCAATATTGGTCAGACAACCACCACCAGTCACAGACCTTTAGGTCCAGAGTCCGTGGGGTCTATGGGGGCCATGGGGATTCCTGGACAATGCACCAAATGTTGTACCCATGTCGAGGGACCCCCAAAGACCACCAGAGAGCTGGATTTGATGTAAATACATGAGGGTCAGTTTATTGCTTTGGACAGGTTCAAAGAAACCCAGGTGGAAACCCTTGGTTCTGGCACAGGGCAGGGTTTCAGCCACAAGCCCAGAGGTGAGGGGGTTTTTAAAGAAAAACATTTGTAAGTGGGGTGCTACACATCTTGGCATTCCAGGATCGGGAAAGGGAGTATGGGATTCAGCAACCATGGCTACACTTTCAGTGCAAACCCAAGCCCTGCATCTGCTGGCTGAACTTTTTGGTGTAAAACTAACTTTTGAATCTATTGGCTGTCAGTGTGCTCCTGAGATTCTTTCCACACTCAGAAGACCTGGACCCTGCCCTCAGGCATTAAATGTTCCTTTCCTAAAATGAAGTTTTGTGATGATAAATCTATGCCTTTATAGTTAATGTGTACTATTTTCTTATTTTGATCATTTTATACTTTTTGTTTTATCACCTTAAGTATTTATTACTTCATAAATTTTATACTTAAGGATATTCTTTATTTCATCTAGAATATATGAGCTTTTAAGACTTTTTCTTCTAGATGAATTTGTTTCATTACAGAATATTTGAAAACCCATGCTGTGCTATTTCCTTTCATTCTTTTTATTGCTCATTGTTCTGTTTGGTGTTGCAGGTGGGCACTGCTGTGTATCCAGAGTGGCCCAGAACCTGCCATCTCCCTGCCCCATCTTCAGAGTGCTGGGTTGCAGGCTCATACCACCGTACATGACTACATTGTTATTTTCAGCCTGTCCACACTGTGTTAAAATCTCTCTTGAGATCTGTTTCACAGAGAGTTTATAAAACTATGATGCTGAATTTCCAGATGCTTGTGTGATTCTCAGGTACCTTTTTGATATTTTTCTAGTTTATTTCCATATTATTAGAGATCAGACTTAGTGTAGTTTCAATTCATAAAAATGCGTTGATGTGTTTGATGACCTGGGGTGTGGTTTATGTTGGAGGGAGAGCCAGCTACAGGCTGTGTGCCAAGCCTACCTACCTACCCCATGACTCTTCCCTTATCATTACCCCTTTGTAAGTAATGAAGACATCTGAGGAGGACGGCGGAACTTCCCCAGTGCTGTCCTCACCTCAATCAGTTCTCATGTCATACATTTTAAATCTCTGATTTTAGAGATATAGATACGTAAAATTGGTTTCGTTCTTGTGTATTTTAGTTTCTAACGTTTTATATATGTGTATCTTGGGAATGGGGGCACAGATGCCAAGAAGCTAGAGTGGAGACCCGCTGGGGAGATTACGTCAGCAAGAAATTGTTCTATAATTAAGTCTCTGTGACAGTTATCTATGCTTTATTTAAAAATAAACAAAAATGCCCTGATTGATTAGATTAGCATCTGAATATTTAAAAGTGATGTGAAGTATCTTTCTATAATTTATAAATATGCTCTATTGCCATTGGTTAAGAAAAAAGAGTTCCAGACATGAGGCTGGCAAGATGGCTCTGTGGGTAAAGGCACTTGCCCTCAGCCAGGAGACCCAAACCTGATCCTCAGGCCTCACAGTGAAATGAAAGAACTGAACCCCAGAAACCGTTCTCTAACTACAGTGACTCATAGACACATCTGTGTGCGCGCGCGCGCACACACACACACACACACACAAATACACACAATAGATACATACATACATACATACATACATACATAAATGTAACTTTAAAGTGTCAATTCCTGATACATTTTCTCTTCTGATTAGCAATACTGTTGAGTATATTGAGGCACTGCAGTTTTGCACATTTCTACACAATTAACTATTTTCCAATAAGTCATTTTTTACTTTGATATAATACCTTTCACTAATTCTCATTATATAAAGTAAAAAATAAAAATCAATGTCTTCTAGATGAATAGAAGGTATAATTATTATATAGTGCCCTCTGGTAATTTTCTTTTCCTTGAAGCTTTTTGTTTGTTTGTTTGTTTGTTTGTTTGTTTGTTTTGATACAGGGTCTCCCTGTGTAACCCTGGCAGGCCTGGAACTTGCTATATAGATCAGGCTCACAGAACTCTGCCTGCCTTTGTCTCCTGAGCACTGTGATTTAAGGCATGTGCCACCATACCCAGCCTGGTTTTGCTTCTAATATAGTAAGTCCAACATTTTTATTAGTGTTTTAGTTACTGCTCTATTGCTATTGAAAAGACACCATAGTGGTGATTTGTTATCTCAGAAAGATTGCCTGAAGATCAGAGGACAGAGCCAGCCACAGAGTTAGCCATAGGGGTCAGACAGTGGGGGGCACATGCCTTTAATCCTACCACTCAGGAGGCAGAGATCTGTCTGGATCTCTGTGAGTTCAAGGCCACAGCACACTACATGAGATTGATCCAGTCCAGGAGGGAAACAGAGCCAGGCGGTGGTAGCACACTGCTGTAATCCCAGCACGAGGATGCCCCTGCTCCCAGTACTTGGGAAGCACACATACCTTAAATCCCTTGAACACTAGGAAGGTTGAGACAGGAAGTGATGTGGCTGTGCACAGAAAGAAATAAAAGGCAGAGAAGGCAGGAGGAAGCCAGAGTTCAGCCCTTCACTTTCTCTATTCAGCCTGATCTTCCCCTGTCTGAGGAGCTGGCAAGGTGAGAAGTGGCTGTGGCTTCTTCCTCTGTCTCTCTCATCTTTTAGCATTTGTCCCAATACAACTTCTAAAAGGAAGCATTTAGTAGGGGGCTTTCTTACAGTTTCAGAGGGTGAGTCTATGACCATCTTGGCAGGGAGCATGGCAGCAGCAGGTAGTCAGACCTGTTCCAGACCAGTAGCTAGGAGCGTACATCCTGATCTACAAGCAGAAAGTATGTGTAGGGAGGACTACCTGGACTTGACATGGGCTTTTTAAAACTCAAAGTTTGCTCCCTTGTGGTACACCTCCTCCAGCAAGGTCACACCTCCTAATCATTCTCAAACAGTTCCACCACCTGGGGACCAAGCATTCAAATATATGAGTCTATGTGGGTTATTTTCATTCAAACCACCACGATTGCTATTTTTATAATATATTTTCCCTACTTCCTTTTAATTTGCTTATACCATTATATTTGAAGCAGATAGTGAGATTGTTATTATTAAATTTGATGTTATATTTTAATTATTATATTTAGAGCATTTACATTTGATTTAAATGCTAATATGTCTGCATTTAGAATCAGTCTATCATTTTTGTCTTCCTCTCATAGTTTTCACCCTTCTTTTCCACATTTTTATTGTCTGACTAACTTGTCTATTGAAATAATACTGCGTTATCTTATAGTTGTTGATCTAAGTGATATACTTAGCTTTTAATATTCTTATAAGTCTCCTGTAACAACCCAAGTAAGATACAGAAACATTAATGGGCAGGTCCTGTTTGTGTTCCCTCTATTTGTAGTTGTTTATTTAAGGTAAATCTACATACACTGAAAGGCCAAGAATAAGACATTGCTGTTCATCAAACACTAAAGAGCCAAAGGAAAGAGCTCTGTGTTTACCCGAGCACTCACCATCCCGTTGTTCACACAGACCAGCAGACTAGTACCTTAGTGCATATATGATGATTCTTATTTTCAAGGTGCACATGTGTGCATGAAAGCTGGAGTCCAACACTGCTTGCTTTTCTTGGTTGCTCTGCACATTATTGAGACAGGGTCTCATATAACCTCAAGCACACCCCATTGGCTAGAATGCCTGGACAGCCTGCTTTGGGAATCTATCTCTCTGCCTGTTCCTCATCCCACCTTGGACTAAGATTACAGATACATGCTGCCACACTCAACTTTTATGTGGATGCTGGGGATCTGAACTCAGGTCATACTTGTCTGGCAAACACTTTATGAACTGAGTTATCTATCCTTGCTATCACATTTAAAGTAACTTGTATCCACATCTATGTCCTACTTCCCAGAGCAGGAATTAAGGTTTACCTGATCAAATAGCTGTGTTCCACTCAAGAGGTACTACAAAATTTGTAACTAACTGATAATAAGTGTCTTAGAGTTTTTATTGCAGTGAAGAGAAACTATGACCACAACTCTTATAACGAAAACCTTTAACTGGGGCTCACCTTCAGTGTCAGTGGTTCAGTCCATTATCATAATGGTGGGAGCATGGCAGCATGCAGACAGATGTGGTTCTGACTGAGAGTCCATACATCTTGATAGGAGGCCACAGGAAGTTGACTACGAGCCACAAAGAGGAAAGCTTGAGCAAAAGAGACTTTGAAGCATTCCCCCACAGTGACATATTTCCTCCAACAAGGCTACACCTACTTCAACAAGTCCACACCTCCTAATAATACCACTCCTTCTGGGAACCAGGTTTCTTTCAAACCACCACAATAAGGCAACATGCATTGATCCCAAAACCTTGAAGTTTATAGTATTTGGGAGAAAAAAATAAATTCCTCTTCTGCACCAACCTATCTCAATAAAGTACTTTTGCAAATTGCATCGATTTATTGAATTATATCTTGACCCTGAGGGTTACACAAGCAATCTTGAGTCACATGACTATATACATTTGAAACCTATAATCATAGTCTGAAGAGATATGTTTGATATTAAAACATGCATAGCATGGTGCTACTTACTGGGAGTGAGTAATTTTTTATTTTTTTTAAATTAAGACTCCAAACCTTTAATGCACCTCATAGGAAACTGTCTGGTTCAGGAAACATTATAAGGAAAACTGATTTAAAAACAGTGTAGTAAAGTAAAGCAACACACTGCTGACATAAAAAAAAAAATAACAACCTTAAGGTATGTTTTAAGTGACACTTTCTCACTTTAATAATGTAGCGGGTATCATTGAGCAATAATGATGTAGTACCAGACAGACAAAGCTACTCAAGCTAACACGTAAGTGAGGGTGACACAGTGCCAGGGACTAAAAGCAAAAGCAGCATGGCAGGATCTTGGTTAGGGTTTGAAAGACCGCTACTACTCCATGAGATCCACAAGACCTACTGGGTGAGAGCAGACAGATGGAGCTATCAAACTATCATGGGAACCATGGCAGAGGACATAGGCAGCATTGGAAGGCAGGAAAACTAGCCTGACATTGGAAAAAAAAAATCACAAAGCAAGCAAACAACCCTGTGGCTGAAATATAATAAGCATGGAAATAAATTGTAAATGGCTATACAAAGGCAGGGAGAGATTGACGTCAAGTATCGGCCACCGGCTCAATTCTTAATGAGTATGGATAAATAACTATACTTAATCCTCAGAGACAAAAGAACAATGAATTTTAATGCATATATGTTAAAATCTTAAGCGAGTGACATTCATGCCTAGAGTAAAGCTTGTATATAAACATAAAGAAAAATGTGTTTTTTTCTGAAGAATTTTTCCTATACTGAATAAAGTACTGAAGAGATATTTGAAACTGTGACTGTTCAGATTTTCCTCTGATTTGATATTCTCATTACAGAATGAGCATTGCCTTGACCTCTGCTCATCAAAGCCTCCAACCACTCTCTGAGCTGTGCTGTATAAAAAAGGCATCCCAGATAAGAACACGGTCTCTGCAGCACAACCCAAGCTTAGCAAGACTCCAGGTCTTCCTCGCCCAGCACCTTATGCACTATTATTTAAAATTATCTTGCCGAAAGTCAGACATGATGGCATACGCCTTTAATACAGTACCTGAAAGGTCAACACAGGCAGGTCTCTCTGAGTTTGAGGTCAGCCTTGTCAACATAGCAAGTTTCAGGCTAGCCAAGGCTACATGGAGAAATCCCTTCTCAAATAAATAAATAAATAGAAGATAGACAGATAGATAAATAAATATTTTAAAAGAGTAAAACTGAGCTGGTCTTTCTGACCACCTCTGCAGAAACTATAGTTCACCATTCCTGCCTTTTCTCCTGCAGCTTCTAATACTTTTTATGGATAAAATGTATATGTATCAGAAACTGTCTGTAAGTCTGCTTTTCCTCACTGAGCATCACTCTTTCTGTGTTTGTTATCAACTACTCAAACCTGACAGAACATGAGGCTGGAATGTCTCATTAACCTGAAGTTTATAGCAGTTTAAGGTTCTGTCTCATTAGAAGCTGCTAAGATTGATTAGGGCAGTCTTCACGCATGGATACACCTAGTTACTTGTGATATACACTCTGCTTTTTGTGAGTGTGAGCTTTATCACAGTTTGAGAAGGAATTTTTGGATCATCTATAACTCCAGCTACCATATATCTCAGTCTTGGCATTACAGCAAATTATCTTGCCAAAAATAATGATGCAAAACTGGCGGAGATACTGATTTGTCTGTCAAAAACTCTTTTTAAAAATAATATGTTTCCAAATTTCCTAGTCAGCAGTTAAAAACGTACGTTTTATGAGAAGAATAGGTACCATAAGATGAGCACACCATAAGAGGAATTTAGTGACCTCCACTGTGTCCTAGCTACTCACAGACTAAATCCAGATGCTCCCTTGAGTCCAATATGGTCAACATAATAAGACTACACCTCAAGAGGGGAAAAAAATAAACCAAAAAAACAGAAAAGACTTTTTAATATGGGCAATAATTTAATAATAGTAAGTGGCAAACTTATACCTTTACACTAGTGCATAATGAAATTAATATTAAATTTCACACTCTTAAGAATCACACATAAGATATAGTCTCTTATTTGGGACATTTTAACATTTTAACTGCATCTTAAAGGTTTATTGTATGGGCATGCATATGCCATGATACATATATAGATGACGAAGGACAACTTTCAGGAGGAGATTTTTCTCCTTCCACCGTGTGAGTCATCAGTCTTGATGGCAAGTGCCTTTACTTGTTGAGCCATTTTACAGGCCCAATTTAGGATGTTTTAATTTTAATGTTATGTGCATGCATGCTTTGTCTGCATGCACCCATGTGTACCATGTACAAGCCTAGTGCTCCTGGAGGTCAGAAGAGAACAGCAATCCTTAGAATTAGATGATGGCTTACTACCTGGGTCCTGGAAATTAAACTCAGGTCCTCTGCAAGAGTAACAAGTGCTGTAAACCACTGACCCATCTGTCCGGCCCCAAGATGTTTTTATTTTAAAACAATTTCTACTAACAATACATTAATTATGATAATTATGCAAATTATTTACTCTCCTTCAAACTCAAGATAAAACATCTCATAATTATAGACATCTATTGTGGAATATTAATTTAAGATGTGTTGCATTCATTTATACTGTGCAAGGTTTGTTTAACGATGCAAAGGTGTGTTATTCTTTTATATTGCATTTGTTCAACTCTGTGAAGCTGTGTCACCTTGCTCGTCTAAAACACATGATTGGTCTAATAAAAAGCTGAATGACCAATAGCAAGGCAGGAGAAAGGATAGGCAGAGCTGGCAGGCAGAGAGAATAAATAGAAGGAGAAATCTGGGAGGAGGAGATAAAGGAGCAAGGAAAGGAGGAGGAGGAGCAGGAGGAGGAGGAGGAGGAGGAGGAGGACACAGGTGGGGGACAGCCACACAGTCAGAAAAATCGAGAGGTAAAAAGTAAATGGGATAATTTAAGAAAAGCTGGCTAGAAACACGCCAAGCTAAGGCTGGGCTTTTATAAATAATAATAAGATTCTGTGAGTGTTTATTTGGGATCAGGGTGGTGGACTGCCCCCCCAAAGGAGCCAAAAGAGTAAAGAGCAAAGAGTAAAAAGAACAGCTACAGAATCTGTGACAATTTTAACCAAATTAAATACTTTCACATTGGTCATGCTTTCCTGCTTCCTGAAATAACTCCATAAAGGATTTAGGCTTCAAAAATAAGCTATCGCTGGGCATGGTGGTGCGCTCCTGTAATCCCAAAACTCCATAGCTAAATCAGGAGGACTGGGGGTTTGAGGACATCCTGGAATAAATTAATCAAGTTCAAGACCAGAGTAGGCTACATATCACACCTCCACCTCAAAGATACAAAACGGCTATGTACTTTCAGATAAAAATCATAGCTTATTTGTTTTGATTAAAGTATTTCTTTTTTTAAAAAAAAAGATTTATTAATTATGTATACAACATTCTACCTCCACTATGCCTGTGTGCCAGATCTCAAGATAGATGGTTGTGAGCCACCATGTAGTTGCTGGGAACTGAACTCAGGTCCTCTGGAATAACAGTCAGTGCTCTTAACCTCTGAGCCATCTCTCCAGCCTTGATTAAAGTATTTCATATGGCTCTTCATAAGTCATTTTTACAAAATTGACTTCTCTTTTAATTTCTAACTGATTAGGCCACCTCACATTCTGTAGATAAAAAAGGTACCTTATATTACAAAATTATTTCTTCATTTAAAAATAATTGTAACAATAGTCCAATTTGGGGCAGTATTGAATGGAACCAGAATCCAACTATCATAAAAACAAATCTTTTTTCATTTTCTGTAAAAGACCAACTATATGAAAGATGGGTGGGTTGCGTTCCTTGTTCATGTTTGATTTTATTGGTGGTGGTTTGGGTAGCGGCTTGTTACACGGTCTCAGCTTGCTAACAGCCTAAAGTATTCACTCATAGACTGCTTTATCTACACTGAATGTTCAAGTCCCCCCACCCCCACCGCCCCTGCCTCTTCTTTTTCTCACCTTATCACTAAAAGAAAAGAGAAGAGATGGGAATAGGAGACAGAGAGAAAGAGGAGGAAATGAGGAAGAGGAAGGAACCAGAAATTTTTGCTTTTTATTGTTTTGGGGGCTAGGAAATCCAAGATTGAAAGACCTACTTGTCATTTTAAAATTTGTTCTGAAAATTTTATTTTTAATTATGTATGTGTGTGTATCTGTGTGTGTGGGCGTGTGCATGGGAGTGTGGGTACCTTGGGTGTGTGTATCTGTGTGTGTGGGCGTGTACATGGGAGTGTGGGTACCTTGGGTGTGTGTATCTCTGTGTGTGGGCGTGTGCATGGGAGTGTGGGTACCTTGGGTGTGTGTATCTGTGTGTGTGAGCGCGTGCATGGAAGTGTGGGTACCTTGGAGGCCAGAAGAGGGTGTCAGAACCCTTGGAGCTGTCCTCACAGGCAGTGGTGAGCCACCTAACATGGATGATAGGACTAATCTCAGGTCCTCTGTAAACACTGGAAGTTCTCTCGCCTGCTGAGCTATCTTTCTAGGCACCTTGGGTGTGTGTATCTGTGTGTGTGGGCGTGTGCATGGGAGTGTGGGTACCTTGAGGGACCCATAACTGTGCTATCATTTCATGGAGGAAGAAAGGACAACATGCACGGCAGGAAAAGGGAAAGGACTCAGGAAAATATGTCTTCCTAACTTCCTCAGGCAACAGCCCAGGCACAGGAGCGGAATGGCACTCCCAGCCCTGAAGACCTCATCAGTGCCTGGGCTGGTCCTAACACTGGTGCTTTGAGAACTATGCTCACTTTTGTATTCACGAACTTTGGGGGGCACACTCAAGCCTTCTTCGCCACCCGGAGAGAAGCTATGCTTCTGTGGAGCCTTGTCTAGGCTGAGGGCCTGAGGCTCACACACTGCTCTTCAGTGCTCCTCACCATGAGCCAGTGCTCACCTGCACCCACAGCAGCATGGCTTTGGACATGCGTACTTAGGAGTAGTTACTATTTTAACTACACCTGTTTTCCTCAGATGCTCCAAACACCTCAGAGGGAACGGTGACCTTGTTCCTCTGGAGTACGTCTCCCATGCTGGTTCTTCCATTGCTGAGAAGCAGGTAGCTGTCCTGAGACTTTTCACTTTCTTCCCAGACAATCTATTTTCCCAGGTGTTAGAGTCAGCCAACCTTTTCCTTTAGGAATTAGTACTATGACGATGGCATTTCTATGTATCATATAAGGAAAACATTTCTGTCTTTTTCTTTATATTCAGTCCAGTTATAACACAAACCAACTGTGAGCCGGGTCACTCAAAATATTTGTTCATTATCTTTTCTCACCCTCTGAAGCTGTCCATATGCTGTGAAATGTATCAACCATTCTGCTAATCACGATGGCAAGTATCTATAATGCCAGATACTTAGAATGCTGTGGCAAGAGGGTCACAAGATTGGGACCAGACAGGTTATAGAGCAAGACTTCCTTTAAAAGAAAGGAAGAAGGAAAGAAAGAAAGAAAGAAAGAAAGAAAGAAAGAAAGAAAGAAAGAAAGGAGGGAAGGAAGGGGGAGGGAGGGATGGAGGGAGGGACGGAAGAAGAAAAAAGAAATGATTTTATCTTGGTAACAGAGCTAGGAACATTTTTAGACAGGGTCTCATAAATCCCATATTGACCCTAAACTCACTGTGGAACTGAGTATAATGAACTTCTAATCCCTATGCTTCCCTCCCAACTGCTGGGTTTAAAGACATGCACCACCATGCCTGGTTTTATCTGGTGCTAGGAACTGATCCTATGGCTTTGTGCAACCAGGAAAATACTGAGACATATCCCAGCCAAGCTAGCGGCATTCTAAAGCAGAAGCTGTGCCATTTACTTTTGGTTCAATCATGTTGTTTCCATCACTGATAAAGAAAGGTTTTTCAACTACTGAGTAAAACTTAAAGTTTTCGGTTTTTTCTATCACATTTTCATCTCTTAGCATAATTACTAAGTATCTATACAAGCAGTTTGAAATTAAGTAGCTATGCATAAAGTGTGAAAAAACAGTATTTGTCAAGAAAAAGCCAGATTTGCTGTTCTGTTGATGAGTGCTTCTGCACAGTCCACAGAGGACTGGGGCTTTCTCTAGCTGGGCACTTCCATGGGTGTGGTTTGTGTATTTCACATATTTAATTCTTAATTAACTTTTCCACATGACTTTCAATTTTGTTTGAGATTTTTCTAAAGAATTTAGATTAGTATTTCTTAAAAGATACATTCATACATTTAATATTTTCTCCTCCAAATCACATATAATTTCTTTATGACATTTTAAATATTTAAGTTGTATTATTTTATGTGTATGAGTGTTATGCATACATGCATATCTGTGCACCACACACATGCCTGGTGTTCACAGAGACTAGAGAGAGCATCAGGTCTAGTGGAATTGGAGTAACAGACAGATGCTGGGAACAGGACCCAGGACCTGTAAAAGGGCAGACAATGCTTTTAACCACTTAGCCATCTCTCCATCCCACCTTCAAGAAATCTTGAAAACTCTGTTTTGACCTAAAACAGATTTTAGGTCAAAGGCGACCCCATGTTGACCCATCCCATCCAGCCATGCCTTCATCCTGACACATACAGGTTAATAACAAATACAATGACAGAGTAACAAATTCTCATATTTTTTCATAACTTTTCTTAGAGTCATTAAATTTCGAAGTTCAGTACTGAATTGTTCTATGACATTTTGGTAGAACAGAAGTATCTAACGATTATATGTGACAAAGTACATGCACATTTAAATAGAAATGACCAAGGACTTCCTAGATCCTACTGTAAATGAGGCACATTGTGGCTATTGTTATGCTTATCTTCAAAGTGCAACCCACTGAGTCTAACACACTTAGTGGTACTGAGTAGAATTTAGCAATGTTCAAAGGACTTCATTATAGAATAATCCAGAGAAATTCTATGTCTTTTTTGAGTAGGTTGACAAGCCCCATTAATACATTAAAAGACTATGAAAAACATGCAGTCTAGAAGAAAAAATACTTTTACTTTGATCTTATAGCACACGTGGAAAACCGGAAAATGTTGGTTTTACTTGAAAAAAAATTTTAAGACAGGGTCTTATTATGTAGTTCTGAAACTTGCTATGTAGACTAGGCTGGCTTTGAACTCACAGAGATCTACCTGGCTCTGTCTCCAAAGTGCTGGGATTAAAGATGTGTGATGCCATGCCCAGCATCAAAATAAATTTTAGTATAGGTCAGTCCTTTAAGTAAAAATAATAATAATAATAATTTGCACATATTTTTGTTTTAGAAATTTGGTGGGAGAATTGACAGTTACAAGATACGCGGTGGACTGGAAACAGGTAGACAGGAGTTGTCTCCATCACTTTCAGTTTCTCAGGCACAGTCACACGAGGGACACCATGTTCGTAATTATATAAGCCTACATCCTAACTCCACATTACATCTAAGTACAGCATCATTTTGCAGAGCTGTGATATATGCTGAGTTTTGGAAGAATACAGTTTGGAGTTTTGCCAAGAATTTTTCACCATTTCAGAAAATTGTACTACTGAAAAGAAAGAGCACTTCCCATGCTTGCTGCAGCGCATGTTATCACTGCCTCGTGTCCCAGCTGCATTCTGTTTACTGATCTGTTTACATGTGGTTAATTTAGACATTTCACAAGTAGTCATGACTCAGCACTTCCATCTTGAAATATTGGATGCCAGTTCTGGCACATGGCTCGGCAGGTAGATAGTTGCCATCGACCATGAGGACAGAAGTTTAGAGTCCCCACATTCATGTACATGCCGTGTGGGTAGACAGCCACTTGTAATCCTAGTACTTGGAAGAGAGATAAGGGATCCCCAGAGCAAGCTGGCTACCGAGTCTAGCCAACTAGGCAAGCTCTGGATTCAAGTGAGTAATCCTACCTCAATATAAATAATGGACAGCAATTAAAGAAAGCAGCTGTCATCCTCCACAAGCAGATACACATCTGTGCACATGTATACACACACAGGTGTACCCACACATGCAAACATGCAAACATATAAGTATAACATTCCCACATGTACATGTAAAAAATCCAATAATGTGTTTATTAAGTCAGTTTCCTAGAGGAGTATATTACTAAGATAGCTGTTTTTTCACTTGATTGGCTTTAGAAGCATCTAGAGTAGGTGAGACAATGCTGGGCTTTTCTGTGAGGATGTTTCCAAGAGACCAACCCTAAGGGTGGACAGCACCATCCTATGAACTGAAGCCTAAACAGAATATAAAGGAGAAAGATCGCTCAGCAGCACAGGGTGTCTGCTTCCTGGCCATCACAATATAAATGTGATGGTGCATGCCTTTGATCTCAGCATCCCAGGGACAGGCAGATTTCCAGGACAGCCAGAGCTACATAGTGAGACCCTGTCTCAAAAAACAAAAACAAAAATCCTCCTTTGAAGTTGTTTTTGAGAGGTATTTTTAGTGATAGAGATGAAAAGTAATTGATATAATCTCATGGTAAAGGCACTGTATCATTTTTATAATAGATGTATAAGTAAGTTATATTTTTAGAATATAAACTAAATGATATACAAAGTATTTATTTTTAAAAATTAGTTTGATAAAGAAGCCAAAAATACACATTGGAAAAAAAAGACAGTATCTTCAACAAATCGTGCTGATTAAACTGGATATTGGCATGTAAAAAAATGCAAGTAGATTTGCACAAAATGTACTCAAAATAGATCAAAGACCACAACATAGAACCAGATACACTGAACCTGATACAAGAGAAACTGGGAAATAACCTTGAACTTATAAGCACAGAAAACAATTTTCCAAACAGGAAGCTGATGGCACAGGAACTAAGAACAACAATTAATAAGTGAGACCTCATGAATGAACAAGGCAGCAGGCTATCTACAGCATGGGAAAAGATCTTATATAGAGGGCTAATATCTAATATATATATGTACATATATATACATATATATATAACTTTTTTAAAAGCCAAGAAAACAAATAACCCAACTAAAAATGGGGTACAGATCTAAAAGAAAGAGTTCTCAAAATATGAAGCACAAATGGCTGAGGAACACTTTTAAAAGTTCAACGTCCTTATTCATCAGGGAAATGTAAATTGAAACCCCCTTGAGATTTCATCCTACACCTGTCAGAATGGTCCAAATCAATGAAACAAGGGTGTGGGCAGGGAGAACAGTCCTTCACGGCTGGCAGGAATGCTAACTTGTATAGCCACTGTGAAAATCAGTGTGGCCATTTCCCAGGAAGCTAAGAATAGTTCTACCTCAAGATCCAGCTGCAACACTCTCGGACATACATCCTAAGGGTTCTACACTGTTATTATGGAGACCCCTGCTCCTTCCTGTTCATTGCTGATCTAATAGTCAGACTTTGGAAACAGCGTGTGTGTGTGTGTGTGTGTGTGTGTGTGTGTGTGTGTGTGTGTGTGTGTGTCATATGAAAAAAATCTACTTTCAATTAAAAGAAAAATAAAGTGTTAAGTTCCATTCTACGAAGGACTATTGTCCTACAAATATGATTGACCAAAACCTTAATTAAATGTAAACATTAAAAAAAAAAAAACAGAATAGTTGGGCTGGAGTGGTAGCTCAGTGATTAAGTGCTTCTGCTCTTGCTAGGATACAGATTTGGTTCCCAACCCCCATGTTAGGCAGCTCACATCTGTAACTCCAGCTCCAAGATGATGTGATGTCTCTGGCCCCTTTGGGCACCTGTATTCTTGTGCACATGCCTATACTCACTCACTCACACACACACAATAGTAAAAATATTTTTAATATCTTAAAAAACAGTACAGTTACAGTAAATATTGGAAAACACAGTATGACTATGACAAAATAACTTGGGCTGGAGAGATGGCTAAGTGGCTGCCTAAGAGCAGCTTCTGCTTTGCCTGACCAGGTTTCTAGCATCCACACTGGAGGGCTCACAACGGACTGTACCTCAACTTCCAGGAGATCGAGTGCCCTCTGGCTTCTGTGGGTACTTCACACACAGGTGCATATGAAAACTCATGGCAACACATACACATACATAGATAATATTTTTAAAAATAAAAATGTAAAATACAAAACCATTTATCAGTTAGATTTTACAATGTTTCTAGCATTTGATTATGCTAAAGCACCAAGAGATATAATCGGTTTCTTGATCTTCAAAGGAATTTGTAGAGTAGTAAAGAAAACAAAGAAAAAGTAAAAACAACGAAAGAACCACACAAAATCTGTCATCATTTGTGAATAGTATCAGCAAGCTGTGTTCACCAGGACCAAGAGAAGGCAGGCTGGGGTTGGACAATGGAAGAAAACAGAAAGAGAAGCTGTGGTGAATGATCAAATCTTGAAGGACACAAGAGCCTGAATTTAAAGTAATGAAAAAAATGAAGCCTGCAGACTCCCAGAGAAAGTAATGAGGATAAAGACTGATAATCACACTGTGACTTCTGACTTTTAGAGAAGACAGACAGATATAAATGATCTCATTTATATTAGGGAAGTTAGTTTGACATAGAAATTAAGTTTCAGATTTGATTAATCAAGTGATCAATCTGAATAGATAGCTTTGAAAGTCAATATAAAAGTAATTGCTGAAATGTCTCACCACCTAAAGAAATGATGTCATGGGGAAATGCATATAGAGGGAGTAAGAGGTGGGAGGTAGGCCTTAGGCAACACCCACAGGTCAGAAAGCCAAAGCAGCCAAAGAATAGGAATGTTACTTCATCTTCAGATGGTAAAACTATAAAAAGTTTTTTCTGTCTAGTTGAGTGGCAGATGCTAAAAATATAACAGCTACTTAAAGTTTAAGAAGGGTTAGGGACCTCTCAGAGTCAGGAAGAGACATGAACATATTATAACAGAATTTCCTAAAAGTTTTTGGTTAGCAACTGAGCAGACAGACCTATAACCAAAGAAGCATACACATGGTTCTGTGCAGGAGGCAGTTCTAAGAGAGGACATGCTGGGCACAGAAGCAGCCTGCCAAGTGGTCCCAGCTGCTGTTGGAAGGACTCAGAATAGCAGGAAGCAGAAGTGAGCTATAGGCTCATCAATCATCACAGAAGGTTGCATCACTTTAAGAATTACTCTGACTCACTCTAACAAACTGCCTAAAGGCCAGTCTAGTCCAATGCACAGATTCAGTTGTGTGCGAGAGAGGAATGGGAGATAAATTTTGAAAACTACAGCAATATTCATGTATACCATCAATTTACACTAAGTTCCTCAACCTTAAGAACACATCTGTAGATTGTTTCAGCATTTAAAGCTTTGTGGAAATTAGCCAAGCTGTCAGACTGACTAAAAATTCTCAATTTTAAATGAAAAGTACATTTGTCATCTATGAATGTGAAGCATCTAGGAGTAAGAGTAGCTAGTCTTCTTTCATTCCTTACATACGAGTAGTAAGTCACATGAACACATACCAATAAAGCTAAGCACCACAGAAAACTTAGGAACTTAGCCTATCCAGTTCCCCTTCATGTTGATTCATGTTGATTCCTAAATTGCCAGAGTTCCCATCATGCTGTTAATAATGTGTAGAATCCTGAGACAGCTAGGGACTGCCTCCTAGTGGTGGGGTGGTCTCCAGCTGCCCCTAAGCACAGCTTGGTTTAGTGTCTCCTCTGGAGATGTCCCCCTCCTACACTCCCTGCTTCACCCCCCCTTTTATCCCCAGAAGATTCCTTCTCCTGTGCTTCACATACAAACCAAATTAGTGCCAAGTGTATCCTTGTATGAAAGCATATGCTCCATACAAAAATATTTTGTTTTATAGTCAAACCAAAACTAAACTAAAAAACAAACATACCTGATTTTTCTGGTTCACTAAGTTTACACGCCCACTTCTGTCTCCTCATCTAGGCAGCTCTAGAAGGAGCAACTTAGAAAACATAAAAGGGACTGAAGCCAGAATAAAAGAAGCAAAACCATCTCTTCTCAAAGAAGGCATGTGCAGTCTGCTAGGATTAATACGCATTCAGCAAAGTTGGAGGAGTGGGAACACTGGTGTGTGCCTATGATGTCAGGGCTCATGATATATGAGGCACATGATATATGAGATCACATGGAGGTTACACAGCCCACCCACAGCTGCACAACTCTATCTAACGAACAGAAGTTACAGAAACAAAATCAATATTGAGAAGTTCTCTCTTATGTGGGGAGCTAGTGCCACAGGGAAGAGTACTTACAGTGCAAGCATTAGAACATGCATCTGGATCCCTGGGGTACAGTCTTGTGTGCCTGTACCTCAGCATTTGTGTGGAGGCAGAGACAAAAGAACTGCTGGAGATGGCTAGCCATATAATCTTCCTGAGAAATGGTGATCTCCAGTTTCAGTGAGAAAGCCTGTCTCAAGGAATAGGGCAGACTGACAGGGCAGGACACTTGACATTCTCTCTGGCTTCTGTGCAGACACAGGTATGTCTACATCTACATACATGTACACAAACAAAGTTTATTTCCATAAATTGACAGTAAAGAATCTGAAAAAATAAAAAAATTTATTTACAATAGTATCAAAAGAATAAATTAAGCTAGACAGTGTTGGTGTACACCTTTAATCCCAGCACTCAGCAGGCAAAGGCAAGTGGATCTCTGTGAATTTGAGGTCAGCCTAATTTACAAAGCAAGTTCCAGGGCATCCAGAACTACACAGATATTCTGTCTCAAATAAATAGATAGGTAGGTAGATAGATAGATGGATAAATAGATAGATGGATAGACAAATGGATAAATAGGTAGATAGATAGATGGATAGGTAGGTAGGTAGATAGGTAGGTAGAAGGATAGATAGATAGATGGTAGATAGGTAGGTAGATAGATAGATAGATAGATCAAATCACATTTATTTGGGTGGCAACTATTAAAGAAAAACAGAGAATACATGTTTCAGCCAAATGAGGTGGCTCATGAGAAAAGCCATTGCTGAATAAACCCCAGCAACCCAAGTTCCAGCCCAATAACCCACACAAAGGTAGATGAAATGGATCAACCCCACAAAAGTTGGCTCCAACTTCCCACCTGTGCATTGTGGTACAAATACCCCCACACAGATCGTTTTCACTTGCACATAAGCAATAACAAGTACATATATACATACGTAAAGAGAAAATACCTATGGGGGAGAATATAGAGAAATTGGAATGCTTATGTACTGTTTACAATAATATAAAATAATATTGCACTTCTATGGTAGATCCTTAAAATGTTTTAAATCTAACTTCCTGATAATCTGGTGATTCCACTCTAAGTATGTTCACAAAATTTAGAGTTCTGGTTGCAGATATACGTTTGTTGTTACAGACTAAAGCATATATGCATGTCTCTAGTTTTCTATGTGGCATTCCTAACCTACAGGTTAAGTCACTTCTGGTGATGTTCCCCCAAGCCTACTTATCCACTAACTCCTCCTCTTTACATTTCATACTTTCCCCTATTTTTAGAGTGTATTTGAGATGACACATTGAATAAGAGATATGGGTAGAACTTAATTTAATGACAAATATATTTTTAGGAGAAGGAATGGAGAATGGGGAAATGTGGGTCATTTGGTAGAGTGTTTTTCTAGCACACAAGAAGCCCTGCCATTTATCTCCAGTACCAAATAAAACTCATGTGACCAGGCATGGTGGTATATTGCTTTAATTCCAGCCCTGGGAAGGCAGAGGCACTGGTGAGTTCAAGGCTACCCTGATCCATAAGACTAGCCTGATTCACTACTGCACAATGAGACCTTGTCTCAAAAACCAAACAACCAACCAAAATTTGGTGCGGTGGTAATTCCAGCCCTTGGGAGGCAGAGACAGGAAACAAGATGTTTAAAGTCGTCCTAATCCATATAGCAAGGCAGGGTCAGGGTCAGGGTCAGGGTTAGGTTAGGTTAGGGTTAGGGTCAGGGTCAGGGTCAGGGTTAGGTTAGGGTTAGGGTTAGGGGTTAGGGGTTAGGGTTAGGGTTAGGGTTAGGGTTAGGGTTAGGGTTAGGGTTATATGAAACCCTCTCTTGGAAAGAAGAGACAGGAGGAAGGGGAAGAGAAGAGAAAATAAGAGAAAGGTTAAAAAAAGAGAAAGACAAAAAATTAAATAGCCATCTACAAGCCACATAGAAAGGCATTAAGAGAAACTAGCCTTGCAGAATCTTAGTCTTAGATATCAGCCTCTACAACTAAAAGAAAAATAGTACTGTTTAAGCCACTCAGTCATTATGTTACAGCAGCCCTAGTACCCTAATATGCTGGACATCCAAGTTAGAGCAGTCAGCATGTAAAGGCAACCCAATCTACAATAAAAAGATAAACAAAGTATAGTACACAACCTTTTAACATGTTAAAACATCAAAGAAGGGGGTGGAGAGATGGCTCTGCAGTTAAGAGCACTGACTGTTTTTCCAGAGGACCTGAGTTCAATTCCCAGCATCCACATGGCAGCTCACAACTGTCTGTAGTTCCAAGATCTGACACCCTTATACAGTTATACATACAGGCAAAACACCAATTCACATAAAATAAAAATAAAATATATAAAAAATTGAAGAAGTAATTATTAAGACACACACCAGATGAAATATTATATCCATGAAGAAACAAGTCTTCTAGGCTACCATGACGTTCCTACAGTTGTCACATATGTAGATATAAAGTAAAAGAGCAGTTGCCATGGACCCAGGGACAAGACTTGAACTAGTTTCGGATTTGATTGGTCAAATGAGGAGTGCTGAAGACTGGCTGGGCCACAGGGTGAATATACTTAGCAATACCAACTGCATACTAAAAACCGGATAAGATGGTAAAGGTTATTTGCATTTTGTCATAATTTCAAAAGAATAAAATATTAAAGAATAAACACTGCTGAGTATCAGGTTTGTACATTGGAAACTATGAAGCATTGTTCAAAGAAATCAGATAAAAAGGAATGACATCTTACATACCTGGATTTCAAAATTTAATATCATTACGATAACAATACTGCTCAGAGCAATATACAAGCTTAATATAGCATTTCAAGAGCTGTTTTTACTGTGAGTGCATGTGTGTGTGTGTGTGGGGGGGGGGGGGGGGGGGGGGGGGGGGGGGGGGGGGGGGGGGGGAAGGGGGAGGGAATATCATATACTAAGTGTGTTGCGGCGCCAATAGAGGCAAGAAGAGGTCATGTGATTCCCTGGAACTAGAGTTACAGACAGTTGTGAGCTACCCAACATGACTGCTGAGACTCAAACATGGATGCTCTGGAAAGGCAGGAAGTGCTCTTAACTGCTGAACCATCTCTCTAACTTCCCACCCACAAGAATATATATATATATATGTATATGTATATATTAGAAAAATAGGAAAATCTGGAGCCCAGAATGATGATACACACTTGAATACCAGTACTCAGGAGAACAAGACTTCAATCACACCTTTGGATTTGAAGACAGCCTAGGTAACACTGTAAGATCCTATTTCAAAAAAGGAAGAAGCAGGCATAGTGAATGGTTTAATCCTACTACCTACTTAGCAAGCTCCAGGCCAGCTAGAGTTACAGACAGATCTTATCTCAAAAGAAAATAAGCAAGTAGAGGAGGAAGGAAGAGAAAATTCACATGAAATTTCAAGAGACCACCGAAGAGTGGTCCAGAACAAGGCCAGCTGAGGCAGAAAGATGGTGAGTTCAAGGCCAGCCTGGGCTCTACAACAAGATCCAGAAAGATAGAAAAGGAGGAAGAGGGGAGGATGAGGAGGGGATCAAGAGAGCCAGGACAGCAAACATTGACCCTGAATAAGCACACTGAAGTGGGTGGACCCACACAGCCCAGATTGAGAATTTACTACAAGAGTCACAAACATACCTTAAGCATACACAATAGAGTTTATCTTTTTAAAAGCTACAAGAGCCAGTCACGGTGGTATAGGTCTTTAATTCATACACTGGGAAGGCAGACTCAGATGCCTAGTTTACATAGCAAGTTCCTCGCCTGTCAAAGCTATATAGAAAGATTCTGTCTCAAAGAAAAGCACATCAATTAATTAATTAAACCTTATCTAAGTCTGCTTAAGTGGAGTCGATTTTATTTCTGCTGTATTGTATCCTGTCAACCACATTTTTATTACAAGTTTTTCATTAATCAAATATGACTTTTCTGCCCCACTATTATATACCAGGCCCTCCTAGGAGCTGAGAATTAAATACTGGAACCTTCCTCTGTCTTTAAACCTCCCTTTGCTAGTGCAGGAGATGACTGGGTAAATCAGAGCTCTGCAATAAAGGGATGGAAGAAGCAGTTAAGGGTGGAAAGGGTTAATTCTGTCTGGGAACAGGGTAGGAGGAAAAGGATTTCCCTGGTCTGGAGAGAAGGAAGGCCATTCCACATAGCGAGAAGGAAAGAACAGTGAGTTATAGTACTTTGGGAAAAGACTAAGTTCCATGTGTGGTGAACAATGAGATTCCTGCAGAGCAGCAGCCGAAGTCACGTGAAAGATCTACACTTTTTGTTAGAATGGGGCAATAAAAGGCTATAAAAGCAGGAAAGAGATACAATGCTGTCTTATAAAGAAAATTCTGTGTAGTGTGAAAGACCGACATGGGACAGGATAGAAGAAGGAAAACCAATTAGAAGGCTCTGGTGCCAGAGCAGGCAGAGCGCTGAGTGGTAATTGTGGACTAGAGAGAGAAGGGAATGAATGGATTTGAGATGCATTTGAGAAATGAAATCACCTGGACACAATGACATCTAACTGGAGAAGAGTCAAAGGCTCCACCAGGTATTTGGCTTACAGGATGACTTAATCTATGTAGCAAATAACAGCCTAAAAATGACTTCAGTGGTGATGAGAAGGTAAAAGGACTTGCTTCGCAAGCCTAATAACCTGAGTTTATTCCCCACTGAAAGGAGAGAAATGATTCCTGAAAGCTGTTCCCTGATCAACTCATGTGCCGAGTGCCACTCCCCCCCTCCCCACCGCACACACACACAGAGCAACAACAATAATTACTCCTGAGCAGCAAATAATTTCAAGGCAGTTGAGTATCACGATCCAGGAGACAACTAAGCATGAGTCTCATAAGGACTTAGAAAGAACCTCAAATGAAAGACCTGGGTTTAGTGCCGAAGACACGGTCTGCATTCATGTGCCTAGAGGAAGACCGCGGGAGGACAGGAAGGACTGTCAGATAATACACAGAAGTCAGAGAGAGGACTGGGAAACAGGTCAGCAGAAGAGGACTCGTCAGCATGTGCAAGGCCCTGAGCACAAGCCTCTGCAGCAGGGGATCAAATGATAAATACTTAAAGAAAAACCTGTAAGCAATCTTTCATAAGAAAATGTAAAAGGATAATTCTATGAGCAAAGAGAAACAATTTTCGTAAGACACAAAAAGTACATCTCCAAGGGGCTGGTGAAATGACTCATCTGGTAGAGGCACTTGCCATAAAGCCTGAGAACCTGACTTCAATCTCTGGAACCCAAGAGAAAGAAATTCTGAACATTGTCTCCTGACCTTCACACCTGTGCCATGTTCACACACACACACACACACACACACACACACACACACACACACACACACAGGAGCTAGAGAGATGGCTTAGTAGTTAAAAGTACTTGATGCTCTTGCAGAGGCAGAAGTTCAATTTCCAAAACCCATATCAGGCAGCCCAGAGCCACCGGTAACTCCAGCTCCACAGGGATGCCTTCTTCTTCTGGGAGCACCTGCACTAGTGTATAAGAAAATATAATCTGCAAACTGTAAACAAGTCACAGAACAGAAAGCATATCCTAAGACATACACTGGTGAAGAACTGACATGCAGTATATATAAGGAATTCTCATAAATCAGAGATGAGGCAGGTGATCTAATGAGAATTTTTTTTTTAAAGCATTTGGGAGAAAAAGGCACATTTCTGTGAGTTCAAGTCTAGCCTGGTCTACAGAGTTAGTTCCAGGAGAGCCAGGACTGTTACACAGAGAAACCCTGTCTTGAAAACCAAAACCAAAACAAAATTTTAAAAAGTGCCATGCCAAAAGAAAATCAAATAGTCAAGAAAATAAGAAAAGGAGCTCAATCTTTTAAATAATCAAAAAATATAAGTCCATATACCCAAGGTGTCAAAGTTTGAAATGCCAATAATATTAAGCTTGGCCAAAAAAAATTAGAGAAACTAGAATTCATATTTACTATTTGAAAATACTATTTGAAAATGTAATTTGACTCAGCAAATTTGAATGATTAAGCCAGTATCTAGCTGAAGTGAAAACATATAATTCCCTAAGGCTCAAAGATCTCACTTCTAAAATATACCTTACAAATTTGCATCTTTATATGTACCATTATACACAGAGAAAGGTGTTCAGAGTAACATTGTCACAACTGTCCCAAAGAGGAAGCAACCCAAATGTTTCTCAAGAGAATAATAAAATAAAATGTGATTTATTCATACAGAGAATTATTAAATAATACACAGCAATTTATATATTGACACATAATTATAAACAGAATGCATAGGAGATAGGCTAACAAAATAAAACAATATAATTCTGTTCACACACAATCTTGAACATGAAAAATGAACCTATATTGCTTAGGAATGCATGGGCAGGTGGTTAAATTAAAGAAGAAATAAAAGAAAGCCATGGCCATGAGCATGAGGTAATGGTTCTTTCTGAGGAGACAGAGATGACCACCAAAGTTACCCATGGAAATTCTTCAGTTGTATTATGCTATTCTTTGGCCTTGGTAGCATTCATTGATCACCAATGACTTAATGTGCACATAAACTTAATGAGCTTTTAACTAAATACTAACATTTTCATGGCCCACATGTCAAAAAGCTCTTAAAATTTTCAAAAGATCTGATGTTATAGATGAAGACAAAATACTAAGAAGGTTGGGCAAACATAACCAACAAACCAAAAAATAATAATAATTTTAGTTTCTAATATTAAACAGTTCAAATAAAAGGTATTTGGAAATGATCAGGTCCTGTCTGGGTATATGCTGAAATATGTGACTCAATTGAGAAAAAAAAAAAAAAAAAAAAAAAAAAAAAAAAAAAAAAAAAAAAAAAAAAAAAAAAAAAAAAAAAAAAAAAAAAAAAAAAAAAAAAAAAAAAAAAAAAAAAAACAAAAACAAAAACAAAAAAACCCTTGGCCATTTGATTCTTCAAACAGAACATAAAAACTCTTTTTTTGGTCTTACACATAAAAGAAAGATTGAGGAAATGAGTAGCAGGAATTTGAGGATTTGAAAAACCAAAGAAAGAAAAACCAAGACCTCTGCTGTGTAAGCAATCGATTCTTCTTACCAACTTAAACAATTCAGACTTAGTTTTGCAAAAATAAAATCCATCTAAAAAGACAAGAATTTGTTGTGGTTGAGATAAAAACAAACAATAACAACACAAGCCACAAGCATCAAAACTAAAAAGAACTTGCCAAGTTTGGTCAGTGAAAACAAAATCTTCCATGTTTCTGTACAAGGAAATAAAGCCTGTACATGACACATTAAGCCATTCTCAGTTTCCTGTCCGGGATACAAGCCTTTCCCGGATCAGGAGTCCCCATAACTGCAGCAACTGTCATAGAGAGTGAAAAAGGTCTCAGTCGAGAACAGAAAACACTATTCATAAACATGAACCAACCAGTAAGGAATTTTTAAATCACTTAGACATTAAATTAGTAAGGAATTAAAGGGGGGAAAAGAGGAAGATATCTAATGTCACGATAGTCCCTCACTTAATACCCTATTACTAGCTCTCCGAAAACCATTAAAATGAGAAGTGATACTCAGAAATTAAAAAGGGGGAACTAAAAACTTCCCATACAATAATTTCAATTGCCAAACCTCAAACTTTACAGCTTTGGGTTGAAGTTACTTGCTCAATGGAAGACACTTACCCAGCATGGTTAAGGCTCTGGGTTTAACCTCCAGGGTAGAAAATAATAAAAGTTTTTAGGTTGCTTTCCACTGCCCAAAGGGAACTTAGGGAAGAAAAGGGTCCACCTGGTGTATGAGTCACAGGGTATCATCAGGGGAAGCCGGAGCAGGACCAAAACAGAAGCCTTGGAGGAATGCTACTTACTGGCTAACTCATTCTGGTTTGCTCACTTACTTTTATACAGCCCAGGACCACCTGTTCGGAAACAGGACCGCCCACAATGGGCTGAGCCCTTCTGCATCATTTAGCAATTAAGAAACTGTCCCTTAGACCTGCCCACAGGCTAATCTGATGGAGGCAATTCCTTAAATGAGGGTCCCCCTTCACAGGTGTCTAGTTGATAAAAACAAGCACAATAAACACATGGAGTTCAGTTGATCTGATAATCTGATTCTCAAATTATACGATCTGCTTTCTTAGAATGAAAGATTGCTGCAATAAAATGGCATCTCATCAAGCAAAAGACATGAGCTCTGAGAGTGAGTATCAAGCCCTGCTATATTATAACCTATATAGCCCACTGTATAACCTTGAATAAGTAACCAAGCCACCTGAGTCTCAGCTATCACTGTCCTCTCAAGCTTTAAGCAGATTAAACAAAACAATATATATGAATAATAGTTGTGTAGGTCAAAGCATGGGAAGCTCCATATCTCACTGAAAATACTATTTCCTACAAACAAATAAATAGCTTTTAAAAATCCCTCCCACTCAGTGCCAAGATGAACTCAAGACTTTATAGATCTTTACCACTGAACTACATCCTAGCCCTTTATTTAAAGGATCAAAACGAAAACAATAAAACTTAATTGTCCAAAGATAAAATGAATCATATGTAAGCTCCCTCAGCCTTAAATAACTAAGACTTAAAGGAAGATCTTATTTATTTGTCCTCAATCCCCAGGCCCAACTCAGATTCAGGGTCTTGCTACTTAGCTCAGCTTGGCCTCAAACTCTGAGCAATCCTCCTGCTTCAGCCTCTCAAATGCTGGAATCAGGCTTTCCTCTGCACTGAGCCCATTTACCCTCTCCCTCTCTTCCCCAACTGCCTTAAAGCAAAGTCCCTGGTGCAGAGTCAAGGAGGGGAAGAGAAGATTGCAGGTCAGCAGTCTAAGGTTCTACGGTCTCTTCAAAGGATGTAGGAAATGAGTACAGAATCAAAAAGAGTGGGCCAGAAATATGGGGTTACTAGCCCTGAAATCAAGATCCAAAGCTATTCTTGAATGACATTAAATATAAACACTGGGAAACAGCTTCTTCTCCCACTGCCCTTTTCTTAAGGACACAATCAGACAAAGCACCACCAAGAAATGCTATGGGTTTACAAAGGCCTGTAGAGTTTTTTTCTCATTTCTCTCCCTTAAAAGATATCTAATTACTAATGTATCTAAAAAGATACCTAAAACACAAATGTATCTTATTTAACATCAAGTTTAAATACTGACATTGTAACCAACTGTAAGTCTACTTTTCAAAGCATTTGTTAAAAACTTGTAATACCATGTATATTTCATTATTTTTTAAAGTGTAAAAATCTGTTTTATAATTTCTTTCATATGTATATTTCACAGAAAAATTTTAAATAAATTTTAAAAAGAAAATATGATCCCTATTTGAAATAGCTGTGACAGATGATGGTATATCTTAAAAGCATTCAGAGCTTTAAACATACATAAGAATATTTGTACACTAAAAATATTTTATAAGCTCTTTAGACACCACGCTGTGGAATCAGAGACCGTTTACTCTTACATTTTAGTTTTTACCCCCAAGTATCAAAATTAGTTATGATTTATTTATATTCCACTTCAATCCCTCCAAAAATTTGGACTCAAGTTTCTTAAATCATAATTTTACAATCTACTTTAAGAGAATACTCAAAAATTCCAAATAGTTTTCATAAGCAGCTCAATAAAGATTAACCTTTTTAAAAAGGTATTTGTGACTTGGGAATGTAATGCAATCTTGTCTCTTTTATATTGGCTATCAAAAAGAGAAACAATTTTTAAAGAAACAATAGATTTTCAATAGTTCTATACTGGTGCCCTATCATTGAATAAAGGGAGCCCAAATCTATTTGAACTGCAAGTCTTGTTGAAACACTTCTAACAATATTCAGGATGTTCCATTGCTCAGGCAATAGATTAGAATCATAGGTGTGCAGTTCTGTATATTATAGAAGCACTCAGTTATTGTGGGTTTTTTCTCTTTTCTTTTTCCTCTCCAAGAAACAAAAGTAGGTATACTTAAAAGCATTCTGTATTTAGGCTGTCCTGTATGACTGCCATCTCACAGAGCTAGCTGGAGGACTGCTGGCCAGAGTCTGCTCCTAGGCTTCTCAAGGATTGCCCCTAATGTGCTTTACCTAAACTCCAACTCATTTTAAAAACATAATTAAAGAAAACACTGGATCAAAATGGAATGTGCCTCTTTTACAACACACACACACACACACACACACACACACACACACACACACACACGTCAATGTTTCTTTTCAGATACCAGTAAATATCAACACAATGATTAAAAGACAATTGCTTTTTCAAGAACCATCTTTTAAAAACAGGCAGGGAAACTCTGGTTTTCAAAAAGTATAATTTAGACCCTCCCAAACATTTGTCTAAACATACTGTTTCTCCAATGTAACTGAGGTAACTTTCTTTTGTCAAATAAAAAAATCATTATTATGCAATATTATTTAAGTTGGTGGTGATTTTTATTTTGTTATTTGACTTCCATTTTCATAAGAAATGCTGAAATTTATAAAGGAAAGGAGGGAGGCAAAGTGTGAAAAACACAGAATCACTTGTAACTTTTCTGTTTTTTCTTTCTTTTGGGGGGCAATGGAAGGGACTGCTTTGCTCTTTGAGGTAGGATCTTCTATAGCCCAGGCACATTTTTCACTTACTTTGTAGGTGAGGTTGGTCATGAACTCCTGCCTCCTTTGGAACGGTAGGGTTACATGTTTGTGTCACCACAGCCGGCTAAATAGGGAACTTTATAAAGATATGTTATTGCTATTCTTAAATTAATTCTACATCAGAAGCCAAGTAATCTTCTGGCCTTGAATAGTAACCATGCAGAATCTCTTTACCAATAACGAATATGTTAGCTACAGTGACATATCAGATACCTTTTATTTTTGTACCTTTAAACACAACCTTGTCATCAGACATTCTTAACCCTTCCAGTTATTAATGAATTTATCTTCTATTGTTAAAATAGAAAAAAAAATCACAACAGCCTTGGAGGCTGCTGTTTTCCACAAATTACATGGTGTATGAGAGGGATTTTATATTAAAACAAAAACTTGGTGTTTTGGTTTCGTTCAGTTTTGGTCTCTGGACTACAACAGGCGTGAATCTGCTGACACTCATTGAGGTCTTTCACCTCTTTTATTCTCTCAGATTCTCTCGCTTTGCTTTAAGGACTTTCTCAAAACAAACAAACAAGCAAACACGCTCATATTCACAATTTCAAAAACCCGCATTCTTCACAACCCCTGGGTACCAGTACCAAAACCAGAGAAGAACCCCAACAAGCCTCGTCTCATCCCGGTCAATCTCTGAGCTTCAACAAATTAACACAATGCTCTGGAGATAGTTTTCTACCCACACCGGCTCTCTGATGGCCCACCTGTCACCCGCGAGCCCCTCACTCGTGTCCATCCAGGGCAGGCCTTAGTGCCCCTAGGGGCGAGCGGGCTGCGAACCCAGCGCCTGGAGATTTCGTTGAGCTCCCTGGACGTCCCCCTGCTGCCTGGTGCTCCGAGGCCTCTCGGTTCTGGGGTTCCAGCCCCAAGCCTGCGGGGAGGGGTGACCCAAGGACCTGCGATCAGGTGGCCCCGAGGACCTCGCACCCCGGGCCGCCTCCCCGCCAGCCGCCCCGGGCTCCCACCCAGGCCCGGGAAGTAGCACGTGCCCGCTCCTCCACGAAGCCTCGTGCTCAGGCGGGAACTCCCGGGAGCGCAGGCCAGCCTGGCCCACTGAACCCGAGGCCCGTGGGGGTCGCGTACCTTGCTCCGGAGGCCACGCTAGGCCGGCTCTCCTGGTTCAAGTCCCCCCAGGGCCTCTGGAGCGCCGGCTGAGCACTCTCGGGCCACCCGGGGCGGCCTCCAGGCCCGCTTCCCGCGAACGTGCAGGGGGCCCGGGCGGCCAGGGGCCTGCGCGCACAAGGCGGGCGGAGCGCACGCTCAAGGCCAGGGGCTAGGAGCGGCCCTGGAGGGTCCGCAGCCCCGGGCGGGGTGCCGAGGGGACGGCTCGAAGGCTGCCACCTCGCCGGCGACCCCGGCCTCGCGCGGGTCTCACGGACTGGAAGGAATCGGGGGTGCGGCTGACTCCGCAGGCAACTTTTCGTTGTCTCCTTATTTCCTCCCGCCCGTGGGGCGTCGGCCTCACACTCGGGGGGCGGCAGGCAGGACAGTTGGGCAGTTGTGAGCCCTGGATGCTCGGGGGCAGCCCACGCTATGCATAGCTGCCCTCCCGCTTAGTCTCCCGAGCCCCGGGTAACACTGACAAGCCCTTGTCACCCCCAGACCGAGTGAGAAGTGCCCTCCACTCAAGGAGGCTGCAGGCTCGCCATCTTCCTCCTCCGGGGAAGTCAGTCTGTGTTCATACGTTTTCAAGAACCGTTAGGAAAGATAGTTTGGGGACTTGACAACTTGGTGGGAACCAATGGTCTAGAAAGACTCCTTAGCAGGAGGTTGGAACCCAGGACCCCACAGCCACCCCGAAGCCACCCCGGACAGCTCAGCCAGCCGAGAGGAGCGTCCCTGCTGCCAACGTGCAGGACACAGACTTTTTTTTTTTTTCTCCCCCCGTTTTGTTTTCTTTTTTGGCTCAGCTCAGAGAGCATTACAAAGGTATCCTTTCCCGCCTCCCGACCCTCTTCCCCTCCCCCCTGTTCTTTCTAGCGCAGGCAATTAGGGTAAAGAAATGAGTGCCAGGCTTCTGCCTCTCAAAAGAAAGGAGCTGCTGGTGGAATTGAGTCCTGACACCTGTGTCTGTCCTAGATGGCAAGGAGGTGCGGGGTCAAAGCCTTGGCGAGGGAGAGGCTGGGTTAATGGGGAGGGTTTTTTTTGGGGGGGGACTCCTCCTCTTGCCATGACTTCCCGCCTTATTCTTCAGCCTCCAGCTTCGCGCAGGTCATTAACACGCGGGTTATTAACACACTTTTCCTCCCCTTTAATCCCCTGAGACGGAGACCCGAAGCTGGAATGAGAAGAGCAACGCTGACAAGCCATTCATTAATTTGCTTTTATTTTCGGGAAATAATGTAGATAAAGAGGAAGAGGAGACGGACTGCCTTACATCTCAACAAGTAATTTGTGATCTTCACATCGGACAAATCAAATTTACAAATTACTTTCCCACCTACTGGACCAAGCGGCCAAAACCAAAACTGATAGATACACAGGTGCTCTCCGCAGATTTGGGAGAGTTCACTAAAAACTCACTAAACAGACAGGGGTGTTTTAAAGAGAGAGACAGCCAGAGAGGAACTGGACCTGGGACTGTTTGCTTTCCACAATGTTGGAATTTCACCTCTTTTGTTTGATTCTAAGCCGAAACTTTGATTCTATACTTAGAGCGGTGAAGGGCTCGTCCTGCGCCCGGCCCAGCCTAACCCCACCTCGTACCCCGACTTAGCTGTTTCCTTCACTTCTGATCCTCCAGCGCCCAGCTTCCTGGAACCAAGCGGGTTTCTTTAATAAATACACAAGAGAGATGTGAAGAGGGGCAGGACAGCTTCTAACAACTGAAAAATAAGAACCGCCATCATTTGAGAAAGAGGGACAGGAACAAAGGGGAAATATTTTTTTGCTTTTGTTATATATATGTGTATATATATATATATGTGATGTATATATTTTAAAGTTCTGTTTTCTGGACGCCAAAACAAGAGAGATGCTCGATTTAACCAACAGCAACTAAAAAGTTTAAGTGGTCCCTGGAACGGACCTGACTATGTACAGCATTCCCGCCGAGGCGGAAGCTTAATCAGTCCAGCGCAGGGCAGGGAAGGAGGCTGCGGCACCCTCCTCCGGAAGGCCTGGCTCAGCGCTCACCACTCGGGAGGTGGAAATGCTGGAAGCTCTGGCCTGTAGATGGGGAGCTGGACAAGGGCAGCTGAAGGGGAGACAGTCTGCTAGGAGAAACGGTGGTGGGTTTGATTTGGAGGAGTGTGTATGAGCGCACTCCAAACGGTAGATAATATGCCAGTTAATGACTTCAGTGTCCAGAAAGAATAAATAAAACTGTTGAGCTCAAAACAGAGAGGGTCAGAGAAAAGAGCCTCAGAAGGCTCCAGGTGCATAAAAGCTGTCCAGAAAGACTTGAAGGGGTGACGCACGAGTTGAGAGGGAGAGTACATTGCCATCCCGCGAAGAAACTGAGGGCCAAGTAGAAGCACCGGGCCCCACCTCCTAGGGGGAGAGGGGTGCACCCCTCCACCCCCAAGCAAGTGGCACAAAGAAGGGAGCAGCAGTGCAGGCAATGGACATCTCGGGGGTGGGGGTGGGGGAATGAAAATTCAGTTTTGGAAAAGCCAAGGCAAAGGCAGGCGAGCGGTGCAGCAGCAGCAGCAACAGGGTGGGGGACCACGGAGGGCGCAGGTAGTTGCGTTTCTTCTCCACTTCCTCTCACTCCTGGGCTCACAAGACTTGGAACCGCCAAGAGGCTTGGTCCTTATAGTCCAGACAGTCGGGAGAGTTGAAGTTGAGTTTCCAAGCAGAGGAAGCAGCGGCTGCAGCAGGCTCCTTGTAATCCAAGCAGTCGGCAGAGTTGAAGGCGAGCCCAGAACCTCCGTAGCCTTGGTGGTGGTGATGGTGGTGATGGTGGTGGTGGTGGCCTGAAGATTGACTCAATGGGTGGTGTGCATGAGGGTGGTGGTGGTGATGACCAGCCATGGAGGAGGGTGCCATGGGGCTAAGCTGGTGCGGGTGGTGATGAGAGTGCATGGGCGCTAGGTAGGAGCTGCAGTCTACACCGCCAAAGTAAGAAGAGGAGGGCGCTGGGTAGCCCTGGCCGTAGCTTCCGCCCTGGCCGTAGGACATGGGGTAGGTGGCAGCTGCCGTGGCAGCCCCTGCAGCTACAGAGCGCTGCATACACGAGGCGTTGCTTGGTGCTCCCAGTGGCTCTGGTACAGACACGGATGCCGGCGCTGAGCCTGGCGAGATGGAGGCCGGGCTCCAGATGGACGAAGCAGTAGGCGTACTCAGAGAGGACGCGGCTGCCACCGGGTTCCCACCCAGGCCCACGGCCGCAGCAGCTGCGGGATTGGCGGAGGCACTGGACGCTGAACTAGACGAAGAGGCAGAGCTGGACACGGCAGGCGGTGTGAACTGGCCGCTGCTCTCGGAGCCCGAACTCTCTCGCACTGGAGATGACTTCTTTTTGACCGGCCGGCTCTTGGTTCCGTTCCCGCTCTGCTGCTGCTGTCGGCACTTGGCGCGGCGGTTCTTGAACCAAACCTGCAGTGAGCAGGATGAAGGAGAGGAGATCAGGGGGCTGGGTAGTGGAGCTCACTGCTCCTCCGCCCCTCGGACTCATACCCCGCCCAGGATCTTGGGGACCTCTCAATCCCAGCCTCTACCCCTCCCTGTCTCCGGCCCTGCCAGACCCCGTCCCCTCCCCCCTGCACGTGCTTGGTCCCCAGCTCTGGCTCCCTCCCCCATCCTTCTGCGCAAAGCCCCCAGTCAGCCTCCTCCGCCGGAGGGATGCGCACCTCCCCAAGCCCAGCACAACTCTGCCCGAGGGCGGAACGTTTGCGTCTGTCCAGCCAGAAGTTCAGCCATCTCTAAGCTGTTGCGGTTGGCTGCTTCCCCGCAGCCCCGTTTTAGTTTGGAGGCCCTGTATTCCATGAACAGAGCTCAGGAAACAGCGGAGAGGTACAGAACATCGGAGTGTAGGGCAGTCACCAAGTCTAGGGCCCGAGGGGTTTCACCGAGTCAGCTCCTGCAGACTGGAGTTGGGCAGGGCAAATATTTGGGTGGGAACAGAAGCAAGGCTGGAGGCTGAACGGAAGCAGTACTCCAGTACTGGGGCTTCTCCTGAAGGAAGCCTAGGTGAGATTTCCTTGAGCCTTTTGGCTCCAGGTGGGGTACCAAATGGAACGGTAAGTTCTAAATTAGCACTCCTTTTGGAGGGAGCCCGGACACAGGACACTGCATTCCCAGTCCCTTCTCGATCCTTCAGGGAAAGAAGTCGAGATAAAAGATCCTCGAGGAAGAGTTATCAAAACTCTTATTATTATTTTTGTTTGAACCATTTCTTCTTAGAAACGGTAAAGCCAGCATCTGGATCTGGCAGTTAGCGTCCCCTCGGCTAGAGAAAACTCCTAACCAGACCGACTCCACCCCGGAGCACACTCCGAGGAAGATATGGCTAGGCTGAGGCCAAGTTCCATCTTGCACTTTTAGAATCCCCAGGATGAAGAGCAAGGGTACGAAAGACAAGAGCAGATGCAGAGCTAAGGCCCAGGAGGAAACTGCCAAGTTCTGTAGTCCAAGAAGCAGGGTTCATTATCTAACCTTTTGAGAAAGTTAAATTCAGGGAACATGGCTGGTTTCCCCCAAATCCAGAAACCGACTTTGAACACTGAAAGCGCCCTGGGGATAAGGACTAGCTAGATATTGGGCTCTAAGTCATTACTTCTCAATGCTACCCCTTTCAGCTGACTAAGCTCAGCGCTAGGGGGAGTTGGAGAGGGGCTGTCCGGTCATTGAATGGGCCCCCAACACCAGACGGCACAGGCCAGATCTCCTCCGACCGGTCCTAGCGCCCCCACCCCAACCCAGGTGAGAGCCCCAGTACCGCGCACCTGGACTCTGGACTCAGGCAGGTTGATCTTGAGCGCCACCTCCTCTCGCATGAAGATGTCTGGGTAGCGAGTCTTTGCGAAAAGCGCCTCCAGCACGTCCAGCTGTGAACGGGTGAAGGTGGTGCGTTCCCGTCGCTGCTTCCGAGGAGTGGCTGTGGGGACATGCAAGGGTGCCTGGAGTCAGCGGTGTAGCACGAGGACTGGCCTTAGAGGCCACAAGCTGGTCCTCTGGTAGGTCCAGAACCCCATCATGGACAGAAAAGCCCTCTGAGTAAAGGCTCCCTGGCCACAGGTGGGACAGAGTGTATGCATTCTACTGGAGGCGCTCCAGTGGGAACGAACCGTCAGGGTCTGCGCCCTCCGTGCTTCCCAGAGATCGAAACAAAGCCTTTCCCTGCTCATCTCCCTAAGCCCACACACTTCTGGCTGAGAAGTAGGAAGTAGAACAGAGGTAGGCAGAAACAGGACCGGGGACACTTTCCAAGAGCGTAAGCAAAGAAGTAAGATCTAGAAAAGAAACTCCGGGTTCAGCTGTAGTCGTCCACCGGCCAGGTGGGACAGGTCGCTGGTCTCTAGGACTCCCCGAGAAGGGAGAAAGCTCTGCTTTGCAAGGCAGCTAGACAGAAGAGAAATTTGACTGTTTCTGTTAGGGCCTATGGAGTCCAGATTCCTCATAAAATGTTGAGTCCGGAAGGGTTTATTTGGGGGAGGGGAAGGCAACCGCAGGGAAGGAAATCGGTGGACAACAAACAAGCTTTCTCTAGCAGGTAGGGTCACAACAGGAGCCAGGTCGAAGGCATCACAAGCTGAAAAGTTTTAGCTGGAAGTTTCTAAGCTACCTGACCAGACCTTGACTCAAGGCTGTGAGCCTGTAGCAAATCTAGGCAACAGGCGGCTAAGTAATCGTCCTCCTGGGCCTGTTTAGAGACAGTGTGGGCTCAAACGTTAAAGGCTGCAATCCCCCAATATTTGCAGAGGCTTGGGGGTAGGTACACAGGGCCACTGCTCACCAGGATAGCCCACAGACGGGTGCAGGAGGTCCATGGCAGGGCCAGCTAGGCCCAGCCCGTTCATGCCGTAGGGGGGTTGTTTGAGGTAAGACATCATGCTAACAGCCGGGTGGAGGCGCCCCGACGGATCCAGGGGGCCTGAGGCCAGGAGCAGTTCAGGGCTCCCACTTCGAAGTCCTTCAATCTGTTGCTTCTGGGGGCCTGGCCTAAGGAGACAGGAGACACATGGAAACCATCACCCTAGTCATTTTGGCTCCCAGTTCCTATAGTCCTTACGGGGAGAGGCTAGGCACTTCACAAGGCAGGCGACCCAAGACATTTCTTCTCCAAGCTCAGCAAGCACACAACTTCTTAGAAAAGAAAACTTTCCCCACATGATTCCTTCCCCTTTTAAGGTTTGACGAAGGCCCAAGACACTCCTCGAGTGTCAACAGGAAAGAAAACTTAAAAGCGCGATCGGGCCGAGGAGGTGGGAGCCGGTACTGGGGGGGGGGTGCAAAATCCCAAGCATAATCAATTTTTTTTTTTTAAGTGCGGCGGAAGCAATTTGCTCGAGCAAATGTTCACTTTGCGCCCGGACGGCAGGCCGTACAGAGCATACGAGGCTATCTCGTTTAAGTTTCCAGTGTTTTTGAAAGCAGACAGACACTCTGGCTCTACAGAGGCCCGAGGTTAGTGCACCTTGGATGGCCCAGCCACTGCCCTCTTTGGACACATCATTCCTCGGAGATCGCCATGGCTGCCCCCTCCCCGGAGCCCGCGCTCAGCGTTTCTCTGGGCCTCTGCTGCACAGAGATGCACAGCCGGAATCCTACGGCACCTCTGGGGCAGAGGCTGCCCAGGCCCGAGAGAGGCGGCCAGGACACGAGTAGAGGTGGCCATCCCTAGACGCCGCCCAAGGTCAGGGGGCCCGAGGCGGTCACTTGCCCTCCCAAGGCCGCGCAGGTTCGGCCTTCTTTCCACCGAGGCCCGCCCGGTGAGCACACCGGGTCCACCAGGGACGGAGGGAGAAAGGATGACCAAGCCAGCGGCCAAAGCTTGCTGGCGATTCCAGGAGCCAGAGCACCCCGGGTCGGTGGGCTCCAGGCCGTTCTCTCGGAACCGGGTGGAGAGCAGAGAACTAGGCCTCAAGTCGGCAAGCTCACGCACACCCGAGCTGGGAGCGGGAGGCTCGGCCGCAGACACTGCGAGCCCCCGGAGCTCTTCTCCAGCAGATGCCGGGCTGGGGGGTGGATGGGAGGCAGAGCTGGGACCCGAGAGGGGCTTCCAGCCCAGCCCGCTCTGCCCGGAGCCCAGGAGAGGGAAGTGGAGGCCGTACTCCAGCAGTGTTCCCATCCCATCCCAACTCCTGCTTCGGTCCTCGGGGACCGGCGGCCTGGACTAAGGGAGGCCAGTTGGCACGGAAGGCGGAGGGGACCACAAGGGAACCGGTTAGGGCACTTGGGCCGGAGGGCTACTGGCCACCAGCCGCGGAGGTTCTGCGGAGGAGCGGCGGGAGTTTTCCAGTACTTTCCTCTAACTTAGCACCCCAGCTCCGCAGCTTCGGAGGAGGCGGGGGAGGGGGCGCCGGCCCCCGATCGGCCTAGGGTCCCGGGCGGGTGCAGCCCTGGGGTGCCCGGCCTCTTACCCCCGGCCCCGCCCACCTGCCCGGACCAGGCCAGCGGGGGTCGATTGGAGGAAGGGGAGGCGAGGGGAGCCACCGCCTTCCCCGGGTGGCGCGCGGCCCCGCGGCTCCCTCCTTACCTGCCCTCCGCTGCCGGGGCTATTCACCATCTACCTCGCGCCCTCAGCAAGACCCTCCGGGCAGCCAACCTGCAAAAGAGAGCCGCACAGGTATTAGCCCCGCGGCCGGTCTAGGACCCCCGGGTTGCTTCTTTCCCCAACTTTGCTCTGGCCGTCTCCTGCTTTTCCCAGGAGCGTTGTGCGTGTTCCTCCAGGTTTCACTTTATTGCACAAATACTTTGCAAAGTCCCACATGCTTTTTCCTCCCAAGACCTGGCCTCAACTGGGACGGGGTGGGGTGGGGGGGATTCGAGGGTCAGAGTTTGGAGGTGGCTCGAGGTGGCTGCTGCACTCCCGGTGCAACATGGAGGCGGTAGGGACTGAAGAAATCCCGTACAGTCACTTGGCAAACTAAATAAATCAAGCAATTTACCTTGTCGGAGTGGCTTGTCTTGCTCGGTTGTTTAGGTGATTGGAAATGTAGCCTGATGAAGATTGATCACCTTTCTACTGCCCTCCCCGGGTATGTGAACGCGAGGCAAGTGCGTAACGGGGCTAGGCCGCCAATAGGGGGCCTAGAGCGGACTGAGTGACAGCGAGCCGGGCAATGGCAGCGCGAGCGGGGGTTACCTCCGCGCGCCCCCGCCCTCCCCCGCCCCCATCCCCCGCCCGCCCTCCCTCCCCGCGCGCCAGCCCCGCCCCGGTCGCGCGCTAACTCTGGGTCTCCGGAGGCAAATTCCGCTCAGAGCAAGTCGAGGAAGGTGAAGGCAGCGTTGGAGTCGTGGGAGCAGAGGGGGCCCCGGGTCCCGAGGCACGCCTGGGGGCCCCCCACCCTCCCCTTGCCCTGGCCGCGCTACGAAGGAGTGGCAGAGAGGTGCTGGATAACCGGTTCTTGCTCGCGCGCGCCGCCGGGCTTCGCAGCCGGGGTGTGGGCGCCAGGCTTTCCGGGCGGCGGACTTGGGGCGCGCCGGCCCCTGGCTCTCCTTGGGGCGCCCTGGGCCCCGGAGCCTCCACCCTCCGCGCCTCCCACCTGCGGGCGGCTCGTGCGGGAGCGAGCAGCTGAGCCGAGCTCGGGGGACAGTGGTGGGCGCCCCGGGACTCCCGCACCTAGGGAGAGGAGCCGCAGGGGAGGCGCCGCCACTTCCCGGCTGCTCTGCGTCTCCAGGGGCTCCCGGTCCCCAGCAAAGGTGTTCTCAAGTCCTAAAAGCTCCTTTGGGACCCTTGGAACTCAGATCCACTCTCCCTATCCCCCACCCAACACACGTTTTACTTCTTAGGCGTGAGGTTTTGGTAGAAAACTTTCCTTTTCACACTCGGTCTGTCCTTTGGAGTCTCCACCTACCAGGGACAATCTGGTGGAAAATGTGGCCACAGACCCCACTTATTTTTCTACCACGTTACGGGAGGAACGTCCTAGAAACTATTTCCCCGGATTGTTCGTACTGGAAGACCCCAGTTTCCAGCCGAATAAACGATCTTGCTAAGGACGTCTACCTGTGTGGACTTTCCAAAGCAAGAGAGAGGGGAAAAAACCCCAACATTTTCGGCCTAACCCCGAGCAAGGCAATTCTTTTAAATGAATACAAGGGACCACATTTCTTTATGCTCTTTCCTAGTCTTTTCTCCTGATCATCTCCCATTCTCACCTCAACAGGCGGGTGAAAAGTTTGAGCCAGAGTATGTGCGTGGGTGAGTTCGGGAGCCGCCAAGAGCACTGTAGGCTGAGCTCCTCGATGCCCAGGCCGCGATCGCTGACCGGGAGCGGGGCGACCAGGAGGCAGGGGGAGCCCGCTGAGTGAAAGGGGCCGCGACCGCTGCTCATCAAAGTGCTTCTCCCCTCCCCCAAGCGACACTTTTCTTTGGAGTCCGAATAAAATACGGTAACAGAATATGATGGAGGGCACACTGTTTCCTTAACTGCTTCTCAAAGGACCGAGAGATCTTCTTAGGACCTTTAATAAGGCTTTGGTCGGTTCTTTTGTTGATCTCTCAAAATCAACTCCTTCTAATTGAAGTTGGAGCTGAAAGCGAGCTAATGTTCAAAGAAAGTGGCCGCCAGACTAACGAAATTACATTTTTTTTTTTTGAACGATGAGGGAACATCTAATCAAAGGGGCAGGGAAGGAGGGGTGTGAGCGGGGGACCACGGAGGAGAAAAGGAGGTTTTACAAGATCCTTCTCTGGTTCACAAAAGTCAGCGACACGGGCGCTTCTCTCAGGAACAAAGACACCGCGGCCCATTCACAAAAGCAAGAGAAAGAGAAAGCAGAATAAAAGAACGCGAGGAAGGGGGGAAAAATGAGAGGGAGAGAGATAAAACCTGCAGGCGGAAAAGAAGCAGCTCAGAGCAATGCGCGGGCCCGAGCGAGCACACACCTTAGGCTCCCGGGTCCCCACCAGGAATAGACCCAAAAGCGGATAGTCAGGCTCAGAGCCACAGGGACCGCGCTCAGGTTTTAAGAAACGAAATACACTCCTGCCCACTGTTCCCGGGCAATGGCGCAGGCTAGGGCGCACTAGTTTGGTGGGCACGAAAATGTCGAGCTCCTGGTTTGTGCACTGGCAGCATCCCTGTCCTGTCCTCCCAGCTGTGAGCCTGGGTTGGTCCTCTGGGGCCCGGGCTCATGCTCTGGCTGGATCTTTCTGGTCCTCCGGCCTCCTCGGGGTAGGTTCGTTGGCAGTAGCAGAACCTAGACTGGGTCAGGTTGACGAAATGGGACGGCTGAGCGCATTGGAATGTGCCTGCGCCTTCGCGGGTCCCCAGGACCCACCGCGCGGGAGGGAGCCGTCCGCTGTCGGTTCCTGATGCTGTCCCCCTCCATTCTCCCGCAAGTGGGAGGTATCGAGTGACTCCCCCCCCCCACCATGAGAGTATTTATCTAATCCCAAATTGCAGGCGAATTTCCTTAAAACCTTTGGATTAAGGAGAAAGGAGAGGTGGATGGGGTGGGGGAGGAGAGGAGAGGGAAGGAGAGAGAGGGGGAGAAAGAGAGAGAGAGAGAGAGAGAGAGAGAGAGAGAGAGAGAGAGAGAGAGAGAGAGAGAGAGAAGAGAAGAGAGAGAGAGTAAGATTAATATGAAACTTTGAATTCGGTTCAGAGGATTGAGGCAGCCTTTGCTAGCCAGATGACCGACCGGGTCGGGGACGCTGGTCCTGAAGCTCCGACCATTCCCCCAAAGAGTAGTTGTTTAGTGAGGGCAAAGTAAGGCCAGCGTTGGAGGGTTAGGGAAAGTGTCTTAGTTAAGGCCCAGCAGCCAGGAGCGGGCCCTAAGCCTGGATGCAGCATCCCAATGACCTGGTGCCCGCTGTACAGTGGCCAGGCTGTAGACACACTGGGGTGACTTGGGGTGCAGAAGGGGCCTGGGCCCCCGCTGGGAGAAAGTTCTGCACCCGCTGGCCACAAGTGCTTCACCCCTCCCCCATCGTGTCTTCACACTGAGCGGGTTTTCAGGGTCTCCATCCCTTGGCCCGCTGGGTGCTTGCCGGCTCGAGGGATCCCGCCACCCAGCACTGCGAGGAGCTTTGGCACCGTGACTTCCCGGCTGCGGCCCGATGCCGGGGTTCCAGCCGGTGCTCCGCCGCCGCTGAGGGGCGTTCGGGTGCTGCGGTGAAGGGAAACTCCGCCAGGCTGGGAACCAAGCAGGAGGGGCCACCATTCACTAGCAATTCTAGGACTAGGGGAGTTTGTCACCTACAGATCTGGGGCAGCTTGGGGGAAGGGGAAAGCGCCTTTCCGAGGCCCCTGGGGAAGGGAAGGCTTCTCGATCCACCCTAAACGAAGCCCTAGGATGCTCCAGGCGGTGGATTTCCGAATGCTGGTTTACCTGGGTTGGATTGGATAGGATTTTGAATTTTCCCCAGAGAGCAGTAAGTTGCTGCTCTGCTTTCTCATAAAGAGGACAAAGACCCGATTTCACTTAGTTCTAGTAACTTTCTACCAGAAAGAAAAAGAAACAGAATTCTTTGCCGTCAAGAAATTCTGTGGCAAGTTTTACTAGTTTGAAAGACAAGTAATTGGAAATGGCAGCATACTTTTCGAATGAAGTGAGAGTCTGAATGTGTGTATGAGTAAGAGAAATACAGATGAGATGTGTGTGTGTGTGTGTGTGTGTGTGTGTGAGAGAGAGAGAGAGAGAGAGAGAGAGAGAGAGAGAGAGAGACAGAGACTGACAAAATGTGTTTTCAGGGTCTCAGGACTTGTTGAAGGGGCTTTCTTTGTTCGGACACTCAGTGTTAAGGAGCCCAATTTTTAGAAATTGTTACTTATCTCTTTTTTTTTTCCATTTCCACTGCACGTATCTGCACAGCCCCCCCCCCGTCCTCTCCCTTTTCTTCAGTACCTACAGTCTTGATGGTTATGGTGGAACACAGTTCTACATAGGACTCCAAAGCAATTAAAAATAGCACTGGTAAATTCATCATGATGAATGCATTTCTCTCCCAGTGGTGTGCAACCATACATTTCCCGGACTCTTTTGAGAGATGGCCCTTCCCAAAGGACAAGATGGTTTATACTCCCTAAGAATATGACTAATGACTTCGCAATTTGCATTCTATGTGAGTGGAGTTCCTCTGGAGTCGTGTCAGTCCCAAACACAGTCCAGTGTCCTGTGATGGATTCCACATGGAGCTGAATCACAAACTTCACTTAAGTTTTCATAGCAAGAAAAAAAAAATAACAGCAGGATTTAAGGTAAGAAAGTTTCTGCTTTTATTGAAAATTTATATGACTCAGTATTATAATAAATAAACACAACCATTTTCACAAAACACAGTTCTATGCTAGAGATGTACCTGGAGATGTATTTGTAGTACCGATACAGAAATAAATATTAACAGCATTCTTGAGCCAGTGCTGAGCCCCAACAAAAAGAAGGAACCAAGCAAGATGTAATAAATAATTATTCAGAGAAAAAGATGGCGCATTGTCAGATGATACAACTGTCTTTGCAAACTGCTGCACATCGATTACAGCCATTCTCACAGTTCACCTTTCAAACCAGAGGGTTTATCTCAGGCTACTTTAAAGGGCCAGTCTCTGGGGAGAGCAGAGAGGAACTTTATTATCTTTATGTGAAATTCAAACAACTGCAGAAAACCCCACTGGCAAATGGAACACAGTTTCGTCAATACACAGAATATGATCTAACTATGAGATTCAGGTAAAAGTGTTACATACGGCAGGATTGGGAAAAAAAAATCATTCATGACATTCTCTTATTTCCCTTTACCCCCCACCCACTGTCATTAGGCTATCACCAACGATACCACAACAAACATGTTTCAAATTTTCATCCCATCCCAAACAGAAGGGAAATAATGAGGGAAGCCTTTCCTCTAGTTAGGGCAGTTTCTCGACCATCTCCATTACCAATCATTCACAAGGTGTGTGTGCAAATCTACTTCACATGATTGCAAAAATCATTTCATGATTAACTCACAAAGAATCCTTAAAGCTATCTGGAGTTCTGTATATTTTCTGGAGAGGAGGAAAAAGGGGTGGTGGTCCAGAAGTATAATCCAGTCAAACAAAACGTTAAAAAGTTTGAAATCAAGCAGCCTGTCCCTGGCCGGGGGACCTAAGCTGCTGGGATAGATCTGGTCTGCAGGCTACTGAAGAACGCACTTCTCCTCCTTCTTAGCCATCTTGCCTTTGTTTTGTTCCAGAGTTCGCTCCAAATGCTCATCTTCTTCTTCCGCCCTGGATGTTAGGCAAACAGGGAAGACAGAATTATATTTCCTTCTGAAATGGAGAGCAGCACGCCCTACACACAAGTTATCTGGATCCCCGGCAGTAATGGGGGGCACTAAGGCACCTGTCCACTCAGATCTCCGAAACGAACTTTCTATAAACTTCGTGTTCCTTGATGGAGGCTTCCCCTAGACCACACCCCACAGCCCCACTCACTGCTTCTCCTGGGCGTCCAGGTCCCTGACAAGGGCGTCGCGTTTGTCCACCAGGGCCACTAGCTCGTCCAGCAGGAGTTGTTCCCGTCGCTTCTGGGCCTCGGTTTTCTGCCAGTCTGCAGGGGGCGGGAGGCCAGTTACCACCCGCAGGGGCTCAGAGCACTTGGAACCTGCCCTCCCCTTCCCGCCTAATCCAGTTACCCAAAAATCTCAGCAAACCGCGTTAACCCGGCCACTACTAGTCAGTGTTTCCTGGGAGTCTGGCGAGGTGGTCACGATTTCACGCCCCAAACCCTATTTTGTAAATACTTATTGAAGATTGGTTCAGCAGGTTATGAGCCTGCTAGAAACCAGGTGTTGCAGTGGCCAGGCGGGAGGCAGGCACCTGAATTCAGGCGAAGTGGGGGAGGGGAGCTGGAGTCCAGAAGAGGTTGGCCCAGGGCTGGGGCAGGGGGAGTGAGTAAACGAGGAGGCGGGGAAGCCGAGAAGGGCCATAAAATCCTTCTGAAAGGGCTGGAGAATCTGCCTGAGAACCTACTCTCCTCCCCGCCCCCACTCTCACCCCAAACAGCCCATTCTTCGCTAATTTCCTCCCCGCTCTATTTTAGCAGTTGGATGTATCTCACACTGGGCGCCATATGCTTCACAATAACTTTAAAAGTAGTGAATCGGCTAATTAGCATTTTTCTTTGAAGTAAAAAAATAAATTTGCTCTGCAGTATTACACTGCAGCTCTCGGTCGCATCACAGCCAGTTTTCTTTTGGAGACATTTGTTGGGTGGTTTCAAATCGAAGCACTTTTTTAAAGGGAAAAAAAAAATTTATATATTTCTTTCTGAAACTCCATGTTAAAGGTCGGAAAATGAGCTGGGCAGTGCTTTTTCTATGGGTGTGTGGCCATTTTTATGTCAGGTTTAGTACCCAGGGATATACATAACCTAACCCTTTCAGCTTTGGTAATTTCCTTAAGATGAGCAGCAGTTTCACTTGATAAAAACAGGACCACAATCTAACATTTAAAACACTTTTGAAACCAAAGCCAACTGCTCTCTGGCCAGACTGTAAGGGCTTGTAGCTGTCAATCAAGCCCCAGTCTACCCCGCCTCCCTCATTAGGAAGGTAAACAATGAAAAGAAGAAGTAGATGATGAGGAGATAGCAGAACAAATGAGGACCTGGAGGGAAACAGGACACCAGCTTTAGGGGAGGGGGGAAGCACCCTGGCCACTGACTCTTACAACCCCCTCCCCCAGCAAATACACTTTCCAAAAACCAGAGAAGTGCTATCCTTTGGGGCTCTCTCTTCTCTCTCCATTGCCCTGGGCAATCATGTTAAAACTCACATGGCTGGTGCTTATTCAGATAAACCTAACAATGCTTACGCTGGTTACCATGTGAATCTTCACAAACCACACAAGAATGTGCTAGTTCAAATCCCCGCCCCCCCTCCAAAGCAAAATTTATTCAAGACAGCAAACTGCTCAGCAGCTCTATGAAAGCAAATGGTGCGACATCGAATGCTATGTTGTATTTACAAATTAAAAATTAGATGCATCGTGCAATAAAGGTTAGCAAAGCTGGGAAAAGCTAGTTCACCCAATTTTATCACTGTTCATTCCATAAGCTCAAACACAAAATATATATATTAAACACACCATGCTAATTATCCACATTCCATACAAACGATCACAAATAGAAATACATTCAATGACTGATTATGATTATGCGCTCATTTAAAGAGTAAGAAACTTATGGAAAGCTGTGTCTGAATTTTAACAGTAAGTGGAATGCAGGCAGAGAAGGCACTATAATTTTACCCCCTGGACCTTATGCAAGTAAGGACACGGGCATGCTGGGAATATTTCTAAGCTCTTCGTGTTCTTAGGTCGGTCTTACTCTCCAGAGCAAGTGAATTAACTGACTTTCAACCGGAAGGATCCTTTAGATAGACAATTTTAGTCCAATTTTACATAATTGTAGTTCTTGAAATATTAATTCAGGAAAAGATCCTGAAATTAGGACTAAATTTTATTTATTAAAATTAATTTGTGAAATTAGTAGTTTTAATGCATAAAAAGTCTGATTGTAGGCACAACATCCATAACTCTTTGCTTTAAAATATTTAGAAAGTTTATAATCAAGCAGCACATTTTCTCCACATACAAAAGTGTGAATTAAAAATTTTTAATTTAAACCAAGAAAATGATTTAACTACAAATACATAATTCTTATTAAATTACTCTCCTAAACTTGACTACTTAAAATGCTTTAATTATTTTAAATGCCAGGATTTCATTAACATTGAAAACCTAAATTTTAACAATACAAAAAGATGCAAGTTCTATAATCTCTGAAATATTGATTTTCTAACTCAATTTTTTCCTATCTCAACAATAACATTTTCCATTATTGGAAAAACATTTAAAACTATGAAATATTTAGGTAGTTTTTAACATTTTGAGTCAAACTTAACTGATATTGGCATTTAAAATACTGTAACATTAAAATTCAAAGGCTTTAGCTAACTTATTACTGTGTTTAGTATCTTAAAAATTGTCAAATACAAATCACATACCTATGTGCAATAAATAGGCTTTATATTAGCCAATTTATACTCTTTCTTGTTTCTTTCCCATAGCAGGAATGAATTACTAAGCACATATATTACTTACATACTAACATTATATATCTGAATGTTAATGACAAATTAGTAAACTGTTTTAATCATTAAAAAACATTACATTCAAAATTGATCAAGATCATCAGGTATGTTCAAGCTTAAGTTTTAAAAATTCTTTTAAATGGCTTCACCTGGACATGCCACATGTAGTTTCTGAATCACCTTGTTAGAAACTGAATGAAAGGACCGACCGTGCATGCACCTACAGCACCAGCCACAGCGAACTGGCTAGCTGCACTGACTTCAGCTTGGACCAACTACAAAGTAGGTTCTGACTGATTTAAAGATTCCAGTGTGTTCTTGCTACAGAAGCCACAGCCTCTCACAACAAACAGGATTAAGTTTTGATGCTGCATTTGAGCCAAAGTGTGGAAGAGAATGAATGCTGCTCATGTTCCTCTTAACTGAGCTGCTGGTTAATTTGAAAAAAAAATTCCTGTTTTCATATATAGGGCCAATTATTCATGCCCTGATTCTGTTTATTTGCTGAAGTTCATAATTACTGTGGGGGGGGGGAGGCAAAAGAAATACCTAAAAACAATTTAACAGAAAGACCTAAGTTCTGGTAGAAATTTCCAGACTTTCCACTCTGAGAAAGCTTGGCACTTTGATGAAAATTAACACTAGTTTGGTAAAGAGCACATTGGGGGATTGCAGTCAAGTCTTATCTTCAGTTCCAGTCAACTAGCAGTCTTGAAGGAGTCTGCCTCATCATCAGAACAGGCCATTGATAGGATTCTACTGTGGGGCCCAATCAATCCATGGAGGACTGTGGCTGTGCTGTGTAACAAAGCTAAAATAGATTTACAAATGGGGTTTTAGGGGATAAGCTCCTCCACAGGATTACATATTGATTTTAAATATAAAAAGCTTATCATATAAACCATAACTACAAAAATAGTGAACCTATGCATAAATCCCTTTAGAAGAGCACCCACTTCAAACTCTAAGCCAAGAACAAATCAAGATGTACAAATCCTAGAGAAGATCCATTTCTTGTGCAGAAAAATGAACATGCCCCTCTCTAAAAAGCCCACCCCAATGTGTGCAGAAATGAATTTGTCTTTCCCAAGGGAGCATTAAATAATCTGGAACAACAGCTACAAAAAAACTATAGAAAAAGTGTCTGAGGTGTTTGCTGGCTTGAGGGAGGCTTCCAGTGGACTCAGTAGAGTGGCAACTCCACTGCGACCCTCCAGGAAAGAAGGGGACAGGTTTAGAGTGATTATGGGTTCTCAGAAGAGTGGATGAACTGAATATTATTACTATTACAATAGTTTGCTCTCAAATCACACTGTAAATGTTTCTTTCAGTGTGCTATGGCTGTTACTATTCTCTGCACTCTGCTAGTACATGCCCCTAACACAGAGTCACTTGGAGGGGTTTTAGTTTAGAACTATGGCCAAGGAGAAGGAAGAAGAGAAATGACTTTTCAAATAAAGGAAAACAATTATCTCTTGCTGATGCTCCCATGTTTTGCTCTGGGATCTGAAAGAACTGCTGAAGTACGTGTGTCCATGCTGAGGTGGCCCTGCTTCTGTCCTGCTCAGGCTACTGGGATAGGCATCTCTAAGTGTCTCTTCTCTATTTGTAATCAACAGGCTGTTCTTTTCCTCAAGACTCTCCCTTTTCCCTTAAGTAAAAGCTGACATGAAGATCTGAGCTATAGTCACATATAGGACAATGCAATTTAACATGCTTGTGTATTAAGAGAGGAGAGGCAGGAAGGGGGAGGGGCAGGGAGACCCAAAAGACTAATAGATTTCAGGTCTTTTAAACACAGCTTTTACTGCTTCTCTGTATGTGTAAGAGCCCCAGGCAGAAAACAATGGTGGATTCTAAGCCCATCTGTACAGAGAGCCAATGAAACTGGAACATTTTTCATGTGTAAAGGTGTTGTAAGATGCATATTTACTAATAATACTGGTTTGGGAAATAAAAACAGTATTTCATCTCTGCCCTAAAAGCTAATTATACTGTATAAAGCTGTATTTTAGGGACAATTTATTTTCTATACAGAAGGGAATGAGTATAAAAACAAATTAAGACTACTTTATATTGAGTGTAATGTATAGTAAATCTATAAAGAATGTACTGTATAACAAGTCACACATTATATACTGATATGTTATACATACATCCTACTTACAAAGTTACTGCTGCATCTACTTTCCAACCATGTAGCTTTCTGATCTCCTTTAAAACCATACTTTAACTAGAAAAATTATATATAAAGGAAAAATACCACTTGGTGAACATGGGCATTTTATTACTGTGGCAAATTTCACAACAATTCTAAAATAATTAAAAAATTAATGGTTGTCAATGGTATTTGATAGATTAAGTCATTTGAAAGAAACAAAGTAATGCTTTTAAAAGCAGAGTAAATTGGGTTTTTACATAAAAATATACATACGTTATCAGTGATATTATCAATGAGATCATAAATATAAAAGTAATTAGAGTAAAGCTTCTATACATACAAGGTCACCGATAAATAGGCCCTATATTAGAGTAATATATTTTAAAATATTTCAAGAATGTAAGTCTTCACTTGGCTTTCACTTACAAACTTAAATTTCTAGTTTCTGAACTAATTAGAATTGACTTATGGATCAGGTACCTTATCAGGTGAAAACGGAATTACCACGGACAGTCAATGGGTTAAGAGGTCAATATAGAACAGGAAAATCAATTTGCATTGATTAGACAAAAGATCTATTTTACAGAGCCCAAAGGATTAGCTTTTAAGCAAAAATCTTTGAACTATAAGGCGTTTTTAATGGAGAAATATAAGAACATTTTAAAACACTTCAGAATTAAAAAAAATATACAGTAAATGCTAAACTTGAGCTAACTAATGCTCTTTCACACTATGAACCGTGCATAGGATTTCTATACCATTCATTTCGATGGCTTACAGAACGTGCAATTATTTAATTTTCTCTTACATCAATCATTCCACAAATATTTACTTAACAGGAATTAAATGTTAAGAAGCTGGGCTGGAGAGATGGCTCAGCGGTTAAGAGCACCGGCTGCTCTTCCAGAGGACCCGGGTTCGATTCCCAGCACTCACATGGCGGCTAACAACTGTCTGTAGTTCCAGTTCCAGGCAAACACCAAGGCAAATAAATGTTAAGAAGCACAACAGAGGCTGGATGTGATGCTTACATCTGTAATCCCAGCACTTGGAAAGCTGAGGCAAGAGGATTCCCATGAGATGGGGACCAGCCTTGGCTACATACTGAATTCTAGGCCAGGCTGTAGGCTAAGCCAGGATAAAGAGTGAGACCTTGTCTAAAAACAAAGCAAAGAAAACAGACTCTAACAAAAGTATCCTAATGATAAATAATCAAAACAATAAGTCTTTACTATAATTCCCCGATGGAAATAATTTTAAAATGAACATAAATAAATGTATCTAAAATGAATTAACTCATACATTTTATGTCTTACAGAAATTATTCCTACTGTCTCAAAAGTTAAATTCCATTAAGAGTAAACACCATGATTAGCTATTTAAATTAACTTCTTGAATTTTTTTAACTCCTGTTTTCTGTCTTCAAGGCACTTGTGCAATTCCTGTAGGTACCTATGAGAACTCCCTAGTTAAACCTGATGTGTATAACACTCGTTAAATTCCACTGACAGCTGACACCTCATAGCCTTCACCTGAGCTCTTACCTTCAATGGCTAGCCTGGCCCACCCCCACCTCAGCTCTTACCTTCAATGGCTAGCCTGGCCTACCCCCACCTCAGCTCTTACCTTCAATGGCTAGCATTGCCCGAAGTTCCCGGTTCAACAGCTCATATCTTCGTTCTAAGTCATGTTCTTTTTCCCTAGGCAAGTTGTAAAAAGTTCATCAATATGCTAATTACTAAATCATTAAACACTTAAAGAACCTTTAGTTTACATTGATTTTAGGAGTCATAACTGACTTTTCTATTTAACTTTAAGCCACTCTAAACAAAAGATATACAGACTCAAAACCTTCCTCAGTTGAAAGCTTGCCAGTGCTATTATTTCCTTCCTTTAATTCTGAATGAAACAGAGGCATAAAGGTAACAGTCCACTCTTAAATGCTTCCTGTATTAAGTGTTAGCTATAAGGATCTATTGCAAAACATTCATAGTTCACAATAAATATCTTTTATTGAAAACTTCATGTGAAAAGAAGAAACACAAGTGTAGTAGTAGAAAGAACTGAATACACAGACACGTCAAAGTTTTCATCATGCCTCTCTTACCAGGTTCAGACAAGGTAGAAATTACAAAAATTAGGGCTTTACATTTCAATAAAAACATGGTAATCTGGCCCATAATATTAACATATGCTAGGAACAAAAGGAATGAATATTAATTTTTATAATAAACTAAATGTTAAAAACCCAGATGTTTATACTTAGCATTGTCTCCGTTGAACTTTAATTACTACACTCATAATAAAGTCACTGTCAGGCAATTTTTTATCCCAAAGTTTACATTAATCTATAGATAATAATGTATTTTTTTCCTTTAAAAGAATTTATTTTTTAACTTAGAATTTAAAACACAAACTTCAATTTTACTTTTCTGGAGGGTTCTCCTCCAGCCCCAAGTGGAAGCTAATCCTCTTTTGTACGCAGGATTTATTTCTTAAACAGACCACTGGAGGCAGGGGAAATGGTACCTCAGGTAAAAGGCCTTGCCTTAGGCCTGACCTGAATTTATTCCCCAGAACCCATGTGAAGAGGAGGAAAGAAGAGAACTGACCCATATTGTTGTCCTCCGACCTCCACAGTCTCACTATAGTTTGTGCACTCTTATACATACACACAGACACACAGATGTGCACGCACACACGTGTGCACATGCACACACACAATAAAAATTTAAAAATACACAAAATTGCTACTTAATCCTTGACTTTAACCCCCAGTGTATTATCAGTTTATTTGCAAATTCTTACTGTTCAGATGAACATTTTTATATGCTACCTTTCTAAAGAAAGAAGAAAGGGTTAAGCTTAGTAAATATTAAACTCCAAGGAAGGCGCTAACAGAGAGTCTGGGATGGGCTATAGTCAGGGTGAGTACTCACAGAAGCGAGAGCTGGTTCATCCTCCTTATGAGGGCATTTTTTTTATTAACTAGCATGAACCATTCTTGCATCATGGCCTCCTCTTCTTCAGTGTTCCTTCCTACAGATCAGAAAGAGTAGTATTAAGTGACATCCAAAAGCTGAAGAATGCTTTGGTGCTACTTTTTAAGTTGAAAAATCTTCTAAGTGCTCCAATACTGCATAGTACATTGCTTACAAGACTGGAGCCCAAGGCCTGAAAGCAGAATCAGTATTTACAGACTTGGAAGCCGACCCTCCAAAGCTGGAGCCTGTGCAGAGTACACGTCAGTCCCTGAACTCTAAGTATCATCAACACAATGCTCTACTTTCTAAGTCCTTCCCAGAGGCTGACCTGTGGAGCAACTCAGGGTGCTGACAGACATACCATGATTATTTTAAAAACTAAAAATTTATTATGAGAATTGTTAGATCGTCAGGGAGAGCAGAGAAGTTCGGGGATCCTGTGAAAGCTTTTTTTTTCCTTCTTTATTTTGTATTTATAAAAAAAAACAGTAAAAAGAATTTAAAATGCGGAAGAGTTAACAATAACTATACAGAGGGTAAGAATCATAAGCATGGCTTATCAAAGGTGGAAATGCAAATAAGATTGCTACACATATATTTTCTTTGTGTTCAGCTTTCCCTCTGAATTTTTTTTTTTCCATCCCTGTATATCCTTATTCAAGGTCTCTTCCCCCTCCCACCACATCTGGTCATTTTTCTTCTCTGCAACTCCCCATCCCCTCCCTTAGCAGGGAGCAGACAGTCCTATGGTCCCACTGACCCAATAATGCTTGGATCAGTCTTCACTCCTGGCCAAATCCAGTTTTGTCCCCCCTCCCTCAAGAGTGAGTCAGGTGTTCCTATAGTTGGACTGGGGTTTGAAGGGTCAGTTTAAGGTGTTTCTGATCCCAAGCTGTTCAGTGGTTGTGGTTTGCTGCTTGGGCATGTTTGGCTTTTTTTCTTGTTTGTTTGTTTAGAGACCACTAGTGAGTGAGTGAGTACATCCCCTGCTTATCTCTCTGAGTTGAAAGTTTCTTTTTTATTTTCTTATTTTCTTCCTGGAAAGTAAAACACCATGTGTATAGACCACTCAGAACTTGTTGACTAATAAGATGAACTATTTACAAGTTAAGGGCAGTGTATAAGAGAAACCTACAGCTCCCTATGGAAAAAAACTGTTACAATGAATACAATATTAAAAAAATTTGTTGAAGACATACTCTAAGATTTGGACTGTGAAGTAAGTGCAGCACAGAAATATTTAATATTCACTCACACCCATTCATTCAGTCATCTCTGTCACTGTTCTCCTGCACAAGACTCTGGCACATTAGAGCACATCCTTGACATAGATCATATACAGAGTGTGAAGGTCCCAACAGTACTAAATACAAATACTTTTTGGAGGTCATATTTTCCTTTCTCTCCTTTTAAATTATACCAAATCAAATTTGTAACCCTTCTCCTACCTAGCTCTATCCGTGGCTGTTTTCTTACGTTCTAACCCATTATTTCATATCAACAGTTCAATTTCTGTACAACAGTCATAGCATAAACTTAAAGACCTAACAAGATCCAAATATTTTCTTTTTAAGTGTGATAGTGCCATTTAAATATTGAAGACACTACGTCTATTTTAAAATTTCCAACAAAACAGAGGTATAACTATTTAAAAGGCCTTCTTTTATCAGCTCCACCCTCCTCACTCAGAACCCTCTGGGTCACTGCCACAGACATGCTCTTTGGAATCACAAACTGCCATGTCCATCCAACACAGACACAGACACAGACACACACACACACACTTTGTCTATAGACACAAACTTCTCTTACTTTAGTGAAATGACATCATATAATAACTATTATGTATTTTGTCACGTCTAAATATTTACTTTATAAATTATAAAAATGCCAAAATCAAGCTATTTCCACATTAATAAAAATTTAAAAATGTTTTAAGATATTGAAAGCAGATCTGTGTGGATAAGCTCTTACATCAACTTCAGAGTCTGCTGCCGTCATGAGGGAAAGCAGAGGGGATGCACCATCTTTACATCTTGTTAAAACTCAATGTGTGACGATGACTTAAGATAGATTCTTTCAGAGTCTGAACAAAAGTCTTTATTGTTTTACAGTATTTTTAATCTCTCTTTTAGGGTAACTGGTTTTGTATTCACTTTGGACCATGTGATGTCTTGACACCGGTCATGTGATACAGGCTGCGATAGGCACAAACCCCTGGGTAGCAACAAAAGAAGAAAGAGTAAAAAGAAAAAGCTGAGAAAGAGCTTGCACTTTGGAAAAAGGCCAATTGTACCCTGGTGAAAGCGTTTTGATCAGTGAAATGACACATGTGTGCAATATTAACAGGTGTAGATTTTATGATATCTTATTTTCTGATTAAAGACCCAATTTCTTGTGTTCATAACTCAGGTGGCTTCTAAAGATACAGCCATATTAAAACTTTGTTTTGAGTTTAACTTAACCCATAATTGAGGCTTTCAGGCAATACTTGAAGCAGCTAGCCTTCTCTTACATTAGCATCATTTTCTTCAATGGAGCAATGCTTCCTGAGTTTAACAATATTGATGTGCAACTGTGTTATTTTCTCTTTAATTCATGTCTGTATTTCTAGGTGGAAATCAGAGATATCCCCATAATTATTAGGAAATAACTTACAACGAAAACCTCATGTTTCAAAAGGAAATGAGACTAGCAAATATTTAAAGACACACTTATGCATTGGTCCACAGCTCATCTCTATTCACTGAAAAAAAAAAAAAAAAACATAAACCAATTCTGCACCAGTAATCCTTCTCTGAGGTAGTATACAGTGATGGAAATCTATAGCCAGACTAATAATAAAAAATTAAAGTTTCTTTTAACATATTTTTACACTATTGTTTTTAGGGATTTAAATTTTTTAAATTTAAAAGCTTTTAAAAGCCAGCAAGTTGAACCATTACAAATTAATCCTGACTTTAATAACTGGTTAAAGGCGCCTTTAGCTTTATAAGCAACAAAAAATATTAAAGCCCCTGATCACAGCGAGCTTTTCTCATTTCTCCTCCAACCATTTGTTATTTAATCCAATACTAGTAATCCAATTTGTCCATCAGACTTTTAAAGGGCAGAATGCAACTTCCTCAGCTTAGACACTTTTCAAAGTACAATATATTTTTCAAATGAATGCTGGATGTTTCATTTTTCCCAACTGTTCCTAGCTCTAATGCATGAGGAAAAAAAGAACAAGATGAACATTGTTCATACTGATTAAGTAAGAGCTCATTAAAGAGCTGTCAGTGCGGTACTTTGAATATGCATGAAGCATATAATCAGATCTAGTACCGTCACTAGAGGAGAATACGGTAAGTACAAAGGACTGATTTAATTACTTAGAGTGGGCTGTGGTGGCGAAGCAGTGTTGTTAGTGCAGAAAGAAAACGAGGCTGTGTTCTGTGCTGTCACAGAAAAGGCAGTTCTGGCTCCCCACAATACCTGACCTCACAATACAGCCCTTTACACCGTGGCTTAGAGTGAAGACCGAACTATAAAATGTTCATAAAACATCTAATCTTGTTTAACCTCCTAACTACCTCTTCTTTCAAAATTATTTTAAATTTGTAATTGCAATTACATTTTCATCACTGTAGAGCCAAATACTGATACTTCTGTAAATCCTAAATTCTTTAGTTTCATAATCTAAACATTCACGACTTAGACTAAAGGAGGCCACTCTGAAATATAATAGGACTAAAAAGGTATGAATTAAAAGTTCACCAAACATGTACTAAATGGCTAACTATTACCAATAAGAACATCCCCCAAAAGGAGTTTTCACCTGAAAATTATTATAATCTGTAGTAACAAACATGTAAACTACACAGTTTTTAAGCTTTGTCTCCTTAGGGAGGTCTGTATTTCTTTTTTCTGTAGGAATGTGACATCTTTTCTGACATCAAATGTTTCCCCATCAGTTTGTTATAATCGGTTAGTGTAGCTGTAAAGACCCTAATAACTGTGCACAAATGAGACTTCATGTCCTTCCCCGTCTCACGTAGGTAACAGAAGTCACTTCATAGAAAGCTGCGTGTGAAGCCCAGCAGTAGGAACACTGTAAATGTTTATGTAGTTCAGGACAGCAACCCACCACACAAGATCAAAAGTTAAGATATAATTTCTTTAAAAAATTCATTCAATTATTATTATCAACAATTATTTGTGGCTTCCATTATTCTTTCCAAAAGCGGTGTTTTCAAGGTTTTAAAATAAAATGAGTGAGGTTCCAAATCTGAAATAGTATTATTTGTACTGCAGGGACAGGATTCAAACCCTGGGCCTCATTCTTGATGAGCCAGCACTCCCTACGTGTCCCACACTGCAGCACACATTGCTGAGAGCCCCTAAAGGCATTCATCTTTCAGGTCACGTGTAGCTGCCCTAACTAATGACAAGTAGGCACCTGGCAAAAGTTAAAATGCTCACAACACTAAAGCTGTTATTTATATTAAGGAACATTGAACATATCTTGCAAAGGGATGAAACACAGTGAGGTACTCTTCTAGATAGCATTCCACGAACAGATCACTGTCTACTGGGAAAATCAATTAGGTTCCGCAGAATAAGGACATCAGAATCACGAACTGCCTCTACAGATGGATAGCACCCTGCTAGCTTGCCCCTCTTTTCTGGATAGTCTCTATCTTAATGCTCCCTCATAGTCCTGTCATAGAAACAACCCAAAAGAGGCTCTAGACATGTGCATTAATGTCAAGATACACATGAAGAGTTGAAGAAAACTATATACATATGCATATATGTGTGTTATACACACAAGAGGGATTTATAAACTTTATTTAGGTATGTCAAATTTTCTGGAGGTATCTTTTCATAAGAAATTAACATTTAAAAATTATTACATTTATTTATTTATCTATTAATTATTTGTGTGTATGTGTGTGTGCATGTGTGTGTGCATGTGTGCAGGTGAGGGGACAACCCTTCCATCATGTGAATTCTATGATGGCACCTCAGGCTTGGTGGCAAGAGCCTTTATTGGCTTGGCCATTTTGTGGTTCAATTCCTTTTACATAAAATATCTTTAATACAAAATTGAAACTCCCCCAACTCGTCTTAGAACCCCCCAGCTCCTTACCCATCCAACTTCTAGGTCCTCTTTCTCTTTTTCTTTTAAAAGTTCATTTGGGCAGAAAACTGATGGCACTGGAACCAATCCATGCCTTAATTATTTTACAGGAATCTACCTAGTCATCAACTTTAAAGATAGCTTTCAAGCAAAGTATATTTTATTAGTATTTACCAGCATTACTATTGAGAAACATATGGGTAAGACTATAAATTCTGGCCAGAGAGATGGCTCAGTGTGTAAGGGCACTTCTGGATAAGCTCAAAGACCTGAACTCAATGTCTGGAACCCACTCGGTAGGAATTTACCCTCTGACTTTCACATGCTTGCTATAGCAAGTTCACATCTACTCATGTACACAAACATTTTAAAAAATCTTTGTTTTTAAAAAAGATTATAGGGGCTGGAGAGATGGCTCAGCGGTTAAGAGCACCGTCTGCTCTTCCAGAGGACCCGGGTTCGATTCCCAGCACCCACATGGCAGCTTACAACTGTCTGTAGTTCCAGTTCTAGGCAAACACCAAGGCAAATAAATAAATAAATAAATAAATAAAGTTTTAAAAAAGATTATAAATTTCTAGTCATTTTTTATCTATTTTTTCATACAATTTTTGATCATGTTTTCCCTCACTCTCCAATTCCCCTTATTATACTGTGTGGTTCCTGTATGTAGTTACTCACCTTGACTCTATACACACCATGACCTTTGTTCAGTGCAGTTTTTAGGTCACTATGTTTTTAACTGAACAGCTGGTCTGTCTCTAATAGTTGAACCCCCAAAGCCCTTCTTCTTAGGGCCAAACTGAGAGCAGTGGTGTGGATGGGCTCCCAGCCGTCCTAAAGCCCCTTCCTTCCTCTCTGTAAGGAGTCATGTGACTTTGAACCCAGGTTCCCAGGCTTGGCAGGATATCTTTTACCCACTTAGCCATGTCCCATTCCTCTCCTGCTTTTTTTTCCCCCCCTCTTCCAGACAGCTTTTCTATAATCCACACTGGCCTCAAAATGGTGATGAGCCTAGGAGTATCTAGAACTTCTGCACTGTCCTGTCTCTGCCTTACAAGTGCTAGGATTACAGCAGGGAGCCATACATCTAGGAACAGAACCCAGGACTCCATGCATGCTAGGGAATTCCCAAGCCCTTTATAGACACGGACCTAATATGGAGCATGGCTGATCTTGAATTTTGATTTTTTTTTTTTTTAGTTTTCTTTTTATTTATCTTTGTGTCTTTCACATCATACATCTTGATCCCAGTTCCTTCATATCTGCCCTCTCCCCTTGCAACCTTCCCCTAAGATAAAATAAAATGAAGAGAAAAAAAAAAGGAAAATCATCATGAAAGCTGTAGTGTGACACAGTGAAACACGCAGTGAACCTTGTCCATTTCTTTATTTGCAAGGAGTTATTGGTCTGTTTGAGGCCTCAGTTTTTTTTCCTTGCACTATGGATGTTGGGCCCCCTCCCTGGAATGCCTCTTGGATGTCCTTCTGTGCCTTAATGTGGGCAATGCCAGAAAGCTTGCCCTGGTGGTGAGACAGCAGACAGTTGGCAGGCTGACCAATTCTGCAAGTACTCAGGCCCAGAAGCTGGGGTATGAGTCGGTGCACCCCAACCTCCACCCCATCTGTGATCTGCAGGAGCACGTGATGGGTCAGATCCTATAGACACAAAGCCACAGGATTTTGATCATCTTAAGCACACAGACTCTGGGATTACAGGTTCATGCTCTACACCCGGCACACTAGTCCTCTTCTTAGGGGAACCGCTCCAATACAAGTTCCTGTGGGAAATTTCTTTCCAAGGCTGTGCACATGCTATTCAGCAGAGGTCAAAGGTTCTCTCGCTATGACAGGTTTCCTCAGACAGAAATTTATGGAAAATTGCATATTTAACTTTTAATCTCTAGAATTCCCAAGAATAGTTGTCTTTAAATCTCTTTCAGCCCTCAGAAGATATTACATTTCCACTTTTAAAATGACAAACTTTGATCTTTCTTAATCAAATGAAGGACATCATGGTGTCCCAAAAGTCCACTTCAGGTTCTGGCCTAAATCCCATGAAACAATTTCTAACATTCAACCATGAGGCCTCATGTTGCTATGATCAGCTATGACCTCCTTAAAAAGAATCAAGCAATCCTACCCACAGACAACTGCAAATCTGTTGGTTCTTTATAACTCATCAATTATTATTTCTCATACTCATTACCATCAAATTTAGCAAAATAACTACTTACTTTTCACTGATAAATTTCAGGATAGTTTGGGAGAGCCAAGATATAATTCAATCATAAAGTATATACTTAGTATTTGTAAAGCCCTGGGCTTGAATCCTACCTAGTACCATATATAACAAAACACACAAATGTGTCCTCTATGAGGAAAAAAATATTTTAATAAAATTCTATTATGTGAAACAAAACTTTGTTGGCTTTATGGGTATGGGCAGTTTTTTTTCTAGAACAGACTTCTACTCTCAAACTGTCATATTTAATAAAATTTTAATGATTCTTAAGTTTTTATTTGGATTTGTAGAAAGCAAGCATTTGAATGAACCAAGTGTAATGGCTGGTGAGGGCTTTTGTCCCAGACAAGGTCAAGTAGGACAAGGAAGCATGAGCCCATGAAGTTAAAGACATCCCAAGCAACAGTCAGAGTCCATCTCAGAAATACATTAAATAAGCACAATGAATAAATAAATAAATAAAATAAATACAATAAATGAAATAAGCACTTGATTCAAAACAAATAATATTACAATGTTAAAATCTGACTTCCTTTCTTCTCATGAAAAAATCAAGATATTTGCATGATTTAACAATTCATTTCTCATCTTGAGATGTAGTTCATTGGCATAATAATTAACTAGCATGCATGAGGCTCTGGGCTTGATCCCCAGTATTGACAGTGAAAAGAAAAAGAGGAAATTTATTTCTCTAGAAAATTTCTTATGCTTGAAATACAATTTTTAATTTCAAAAATAATGCAAACAAGTCTATACAAATCCACATTATACAAAATTTTAATTTTAGGGGCTTAAAAATTATATCTGCTAGGTAAAGTTTTATCAATCTAAATGTCTCTCTTATCTTACATCTTTAACCTTCCCTATAAAACTAGACCCTTCAATGACTATGACAGAGACTGGCCGGTATTATCCAATTCCACCTCTTGTGAGGGGATAAGACACCTATGGAAGGAAATGCTGGCACCTTATGTAATTCTTAGCTTTGGCCCTCAAGTGATATGTGTGAACTGGCATTGAGGTTGTTGGATCTGTAGCTTTGGAAGGGGCAAAGGTTGGAAAGACAAAACACAACCAGCCAGTGCAATGGACATGGCAGAGGAGGTGTCTGGCACTTTATATTGTGAACTTACATGGCACCTTTTGCCCAGTCCTACCATCTTAAAAACAAGAGAAACCTTTTATATTCATATTGTGATGGTAACTGCCACTTAGGAAAACAACATTCTTCTCTTCTTTCTTTTTGCATTTTATTTTTGATGGGGGTTGCTATGTTCCTCAGTTTGATCTTGAACTTCTGGCATCAGGTGCTCAAGTGATCCTCCTGCCTCAGCCTCTCAAGTAGCTAGCTGGGACTGTAGGCATATGAGGCTGACCTGGCTGGGAAAATAACTGAGTGGTATACATATATGTCTGTTACCTACACATGTGTACTTATTAATACCAAGTTTTAGTCTATTGATTAATATCATTGTGATGGAGAGCTGGACACAGACTGACTTACACATCCCAATGGCCAGATAGTTTAGCACAGCTGACAAGCCCCAAGTCCTAGTGAGAGATGTTATCTCAAGTGAATGGTTCCTGAGAAATCATCCCCCTCCCCCCAACTTCTAGTACAATATTTTCCTGGTCAGGGGCTCCTTTCAGTGTTTGACTGCCTTCAGTATTCCAGCTCAGAAGTGACACACAAGGACATGAAAAAGGCAGTGTTATGTATGTGTAATTTTCATGTGTAAAGAACTTAGAGGTCTATGAAAATTATTCACAACCATAACTAACAACTAGAAAAAAAGATTATGATTTAATGTCCACTAGAAAAAGAGGAGAGTCTCCAAAGAGACCAGCACTGATACAAAAAGAGAACTCTTGGAAGCCCGAATAACAAACACAAAGGTTATAAACCCAGAATTAGATAATCCTATATGCAAAAAGACCCAGTGAGAGTCAGTAGTCATCCAGCTGTCTCTACAAATTATCTTTTTTGTTTGTTTGTTTCACGAGGCAGGGTTCCTCTGTGTAGCTCTGGCTGTCCTGGAATTTGCTCTGTAGATTGAGCTCTGCCTCCCAGATGCTGGGATTTAAGGCAAGCATCACCACCACCAGGCAATTATCTGTATTTTTAATTAAAAATGTTCTGCTTTGGGAAAGTAGGAGAACAATATCAGAACAGAGCTTTCATCCTTCCATAAAATACCTTGATTTTGTGTCCCGACCAAAGAGGCGACTCACATACACAACTCTGGCTGTTCTGGAACTCACTACATAGAGTTCAGAGTAGGCTCTGAACTCAGAGATCTGTTTGCTTCAGTTTCCCAAGTGCTGAGATTAAAGGTGTGTGCCACTGTGCTTAGCTGAATCATGAAATCATGCTTAAATTTCTACTATTATATTGGGATAAAACAGAGGAGGAAAAAGCATATGTGCAAATCTGGCTTCTATATGATGTCCTACAAAAATTTTCTCAAAACACAATATTTGAGTTCTTGTATGTGACTTTCTAAAACTCATTTACTAAGTACGAAAAACAAAACAAACAACCACCACCAACAAAAACCCTAATTACTGGGGTACATAGCTTAGTGGTATTGACTGGCATACATGGGGCCTTAGGTTCAATCCCCAATAATGGCAAATAAATAAAATAATACTAAGACTTCTTTCTCCTAGTTATTTATTTTATAGGAAAAAATTGTGGTATCTATACAGATATTAATCAAAGTTGCTTTTATATATAGTTCAGAGTTTAAAAACCATTAACAGTTAAAACAGCTTTCCTGTGTTACGCCAAATTCCCAAACATGTTCTGGCATTTCTTGGGAAGAATATGGGCACAGGAGAGGGATAGAGAAAATGCTGGAATAAGAAGAATCATAGAATGAGAATACACCTATGAGGAGGTAACAGGTACAGTTAAAGTAAATGTAAAAGCAATCATAGATAATAGGAACACTGATAGCAGCAGCTGCTTCTGTATTGAGAACTCATTCATCTTTTGCCACAGCTGTGTGGTTTTTCCTACAAGCTCCTGAAGCAGGTATTATTTGCTCCCATTTCCTTTTTTAAATAGCTGAGGAAAAAGGGCTCAGAAAGGCTAAAACACTTGCTCAAGACCACCACCTAGATCCAGTGAGGATCTTAAAAGTCCATGCTCTTACAATCTACATGGCATGTTTACCAAGAATCTCCAGTACAGTATGTGGCTAATCCTTATGGGAGGTGTCTAGGAGACAGGCAGCACTAGGACTCACTGGATGGAGCTCTAACGCAGGGCACAAGAAGCTGTATATTTAACAACTACTCCGGGTGTCTTCTTGTATTTTTTTGGTTTTGATTCGGGGTCCTGCCATACAGCTCAGGTTGGCTTGGAACTCTACAGTCAGGCTGGAATCCAACTCATCCCTCTTCCTGGCTCAGCTCCGAGTGCTGACTGCAGGGTTACACCATAACCACATTCAGGTTGTTTTTGGTTTGTTTCTTTGTTTTTATTGATATGTAAGTTTGAGAACCACTGTCTTGGTCTTTTCACAAAGAAACCATGGGAGATTAATCTTTCTTAAAGAAAAAAAAAAGGGTGATATTCCATGTATGGCATGTTGTTTTGGCATTGGCATAACATTATACAAATCTAATTTCACATTCAGAAAAAAAAAATGTTGCTGCCAAATCAGTTCAAATGCCTGAATTTTATGTCATAGATAGTTGCTGAGAAAAAGAGAAACATTTTCCTGGAATGCCTAGTTTCTTAAATGTTAAAAAAACTCACTGCAGTCTTGAATAAGTATGCGTACCACATCAGGCAATAGCATGTTTCAAACAATCATTCCTTTGGGTCAAAAATTACATCTTAGAAATCAATTTCTAGGCATGGAAAATAGTACCTAAATATCACTGGCAGAAATAATATACACTTGTTTTTCTGGATAAATGAATAAACATGAGTCAGCAGATGAGAAATTCCACTTGGTAGAAGGGAAAGCTGGTGTACAATTCGAGCAAGGAACTAATGCCCAGCGTGAGACACTTCCGGATCTCTGCTTCACTTCCTGTATAAATTAGAATGAGACAGCTATTGAACACTACCACCTGAGACACAATATGCACTCTTTTCTCCTTAAAGAGTCCACATGACGATCAGGAAGAAAGAGATGTTGGACAGATGGACAGCAAGGAAGACTGAGACGCATGATATCAACTGTTCTTCTAAGTCAGAAAGAACAAAGAAGAATGAAAAGAATTTATGAATTTGGTGAGGGTGACACAGATGACCAGCTCCATAGTACGAGGGGTCACAGGGCCTCTCGCATCCCCAGGCAAGGGCTGTGCTGTTGGCCTCTCCCCTCACGCCTCAGACAGATGTTCACTGCTACTGTGGAAGCCGAGGTTCACAGCTACAAGCTGAGCTTGCAAAAGTAAGAATGAAAACTGCAAACCCTAAAGAGGGACCCTGGCTATTGTCCTTCCCAGCTAGGGTTCTAATTCACAGCAGTGAGGACGTACATCTTTAGATGAAGGTGTACATTTGACTGAATATTAAAGAAAAGTTTCCCTGAGGCTACCCTACCACCAATGGAAGCTGGGTGGGTGTTGGTATCTTACAGTCAGAAACTCTGAAGAGAAAGCTCATGGAGGAATCTTGGAAGGGTTTAGGAGTATTACTCAATAGGAGAGTTCTTGTCAAGCATATATAGGCCCAAAAATTCCCAACCCTCAAAAAGAAAAGCAGAAGGAAGCACAAGAAAGCTGAGTTCTGGCTCACTGCTCTCTTATGTGGCCCTGATTCAGATAAGCAAGGATACTGACAGAATTCAACTGTTTGACATGTTCTATTAAGCTTCTCTCTTACGTTTCTACATAATCAACTAACTGCATGAAATTATAGCTTCTTATAATAAGAAAATAGTGGAATTAGGTAACACACAATAATTAAAATCTTCATACACATAAAAATGAACAGATATACAAAGCAGATCTTTAACACCAAATTACCAAAAATGTGTTAGCATTTTACTTCCCAAAAGTCAATCTTCTTGGAGTCGGCCAACGTGTACAGTGCACAGCCTCAGGAAACTGATAGAACTTACTTTGCAGAAAAATTTCAGATATAAAATATTATCCTTAAAAATTGCTTCTTTAAAATATAGATTCAATGCAGTAATCTCACAACTAACTGTATAATATCAGAACCTCATAAATCTTTATAATAAATCTCTCATCTATTTTGTTTCTTCTTGTGAAAAGTCCTTTGCAGAGATATTATAACCTTCCCTGTATATTTGATATGTTGTGTACATCAAGATCAAATAAAAACATGTTGCTTCATAAGTATCATTTACTATTTTATTATAGTATGCCAATTAGAAAATATATCTATGTTAAATGTATAGTTTTTAATTTCTTTTTATCTTTGTAGCTAAATGACTAAAAAAAGGTATGACTTAGTGTAATGTACACCTTAAGTAACAGCTTTTCTAACTACAAGTAGCATGGGAATAGAGATTTTATATCTGTTGTCAAAAAACAAAATGAAGGCATTTTATTTGAATGAACCTTAATTCCTATCCATACTTAATAGACAGCAATATCAAAGTAAATGATAGTAAATATGGAATTTGTAAGTTATGAAACCCTATATAGACATCTAGAATATTGTTTCTCATTTCTTCTGACTTTGCTACTTTACTCCTGTCCAAGTCATTCCTATTACTGTAGGATTTTGTTTCTCTTTCATTACATTAGAAGAGGAAATAAATATCTTCAGAGTCAATAGCTAAGCAGTGTTAACAGAATTGCAACAAACTAAAATATAATGTTTAGAATACAAAAAAATTCAAAATAACAATGCAAGAAATAACAAATGGAGGTGTTAAATGTGAAAAACACTAGACAAAAAGTCTCCACCAAAATCTTATAGATGTCACTATGTTTTAGAATCACTAAATGTCTTTTCTCAGGTACTGATTAGTTGTTCAGAATCAGTTTTACCCCAAGGTATGATATCTTAGCATGTAAAAATGATGCCAGTTTTGGTTTCCACTTTTTATTGTTTAGATATGGATGCAGTTGGAGATGGAGAAGCCTATCTTCATTGTCCTGGTAAATGCATGGTGATTGCAGAGACCAGAGAGAGTGAAAGGCATGTTCCTCACCACAGATATATTATTAGAGACACAGCCTACAGGATTGACTTCAGCAATCTAAACTATATACTGCTATCTATCTATATCCTAAATCCAAAACCTGCCCAAGCAGATGTTTGCTAGATGACAGGCTGTCCTGCTCTCTCTGCATCCTGTTTAATATTAATGAATTTATCAGCACAAATAGCCAGCATCAAGGCTACAGTGAAAAGCAGAGCACTTGAAGCATTTAATACTGCTAAAGGGGAAGATTAAAGATCAATAACAAAATCACCTGGTAGAAAAGAAAAAATGTGTTGCATTAAAAGGTTTTTTTCTTTACATGTGAAACAATACCAAGAAACCTGTATTTTAGCACTTGTGCTCAACAGGCACTCCAAAGTGGCCAGGATGAGAACAGAAACCCACCCTTTCTAATAATCTTCTGACAAAAGCTGAAAGACATCATCCTATTAACTAGTGATCTCAACTGCTAATGCGGAGTACTTCCTGGTGCCTTTTATGTAGAATGCTGCTATTAAAAAACCACTAAACATTCACTGTGAACAACACAGAATCATTCATCTTTTATCAGAATCTCTTGTTAGAAGAGTCTGAGTGGGACTAAAGGTGTCATTGATATTATGGAGTGGAAATTAATCAGAATTTTTTCTCATATTTTCTTCATCTCACTAATTTACTTTTGTTCAAATTTCCTCCTGCTAAAAAGTTCATACCCAACCCCCTGTTGTACTCTTTTAAGTTGAGAATATTCAACGAGTGCGTCCAGTGAAAGCACCAGGTCCTAACACAAAAAGCATTCGGAATTCTCATTTAGTTGTCTTTATTTTGCTAGCACCATGTGGTCCTTGAAGATGTAGAAAACACGGGAAGCCGAGTAAAGATCAGAGCAAGCTCATTAGCATTCTGACAAAATTGGAGTGGTGGAGATGTAGAGTTTGCCTAGTTTGTCGTTTTGAAAGCTATGAAAGCTACCGGTGGTGAGCTTTCTATTTCATTGTGCCTTTGTCTTTGGGAAGGGGGGGCTCAAAGCAGCAGGGTATTTGTTAGTCCTAGGTCTGTACAATGCATTGTGGGAACCTTCCCTGCACAGTCAGCCCTAGATAGTATCATTCCAGTGTGAGTCAAAAAGTTTTTCCCCATTTATAAAAAAGGGTATGTGAGTGAATATTAGTTATGCCCTTTAATGAATTTATCACAGCTTGCCTTTCCGTTTTGCTTGAGTCAATCGGTGTAAAGAGAGAAAGAACCTAAAATGTTGTCAGTCATTTTTCAGAACAAACATCAGAATTTTGTGATTTACAACTAATAAGTAACTCAAAGGATTGATTTATTTGGTTAAGATTCAAAACCTGATTGCTTAACATCTAAGAATACAATTATATTTCTGAAAGTAATATAGAAGGGATAATGGCTTATGTTTAATGTATGCAAATAATGAATACCTCAGAGAAAACTTACTAAGTTATCACCCACCTGGTTTTCCTCCTCTTTAAAGGTAAGGCTCATGTGACCATCAAATGAGAGGCATTAGTGCTACTATTCAATGCTAATGTTTCCATGTTGAAATGCAATGGATGAAGGGTGTCAGGGATGAATTTATCTGCTAAGTCCTTGTAGCTGCCCTCCCATCTTGAATGATGACCCAAAAGAATGTCAACAGCTCATTTTCCCAGAGAGCTAGGAGACCCCATGCAAGCCATATTCTGTACTTTCTCAAAGAACTATTTCAAACGTTTTATTTCACAAGCTGTTGGAAGTGATTTTCCTTTCATCTCTAGCATCCTAACAGTTCTTTGGACACCAGAGCCTCTGAAATGAGGGCTAAACAAAGTTTGCAAGTGAATTCTACATATGGCATATAAATTTTAGATTTACTTTCAATGTATATTTTAAAAACACGGCCTTCTTACAATAATGTGTTTACAGCAGAAGTGAAATGTCTGAGTAGTTTTTTTATCATTGTGAAAAAGAAGTGCTTCATGTAAAAGCTCAGAATTAAATCAAACCTAAGGTCTTCTAACATTTGTAATTATTAAAAGCTCAGAGGATGTTAGTGAGCAGTAAGTAGTAAGCAAATACAGTATACAAGCAATCTGACCAAAGCAGCTTAAAAGGACCAAGTGGGAAGCCATTGCTGGGAAGGGCCTGGGCTTTGTCCTCAGCACCACAAGCAACACACACAAAAAATTGTGTGACAGTAAGAGAATGGAATATTTCTATACGAAGCTTTTGCCAGAGTAGCATTTGGTTATAACATAGAAAGCCATTAGCCTATGTGGGCAGTATGGTGGTACAAAGATAACTTTTACATATCAAATAGTATATTAGCACATGTAATTGAGTATTTTTGCTTTGCTATAATGTGGCTTACATGTATATAGTTATTACTTAAAAGTTTACTAACTTAAAACAGTACATTTAAATGTATTCCAACATTTAGTACTCCCTTTAAACTTAAAACAAGATGTTATTATTATTGTCATAGTGACTCGCTTCTTTACTTTGCAATGTGAATATTGCCACAAAATTGTCTTCATAAATGCATTTCTCTACCAAAGTTTCTGAAGTAAAATCTTTCAGACTAGCTATACCAAATTAAATACACAGCAGCTAAGCCTTGCATTTTTGGTTTTGTTTTCTAAGTATAGCTTTAAAAGAAATACTTTAACAACTAATTAGCTGTGTAAAAAATAGGAGGCTTTCCTGAAAGCATTTTAAAAATATACTTTCAGTCTTGATTTAGATTTGACTAGAAACCACTTTGACTTCTAATACTGAGATACTATTTTGTTAAACAACTTTGGATAGACATAAAAATTACGACTTTAAAACTTCTTTAAAGCAGTAGTCTTTAAAACTTCTGGCCCTAAAAGCACACTACATTTTGAAGTCTTTAGAATAAAAAATGGAAAATGGGCAAAGCATTGTAAGTGAATACATGTAGGTTATGTTAGGGGACACACACACACACACGCACACGCACACGCACACAGCTCTTCACATCACATCAGACCCATGGCTTCTTCACAGCAGCTCTTACTACATGGGTGTCTATGTTCTTAGGATTTAAAGACCAGATGTTTTTCACAAATGACCAAGAGTTGAAGTGAGAATAAATTAATGATTGATTTTTTAAAAGCTTTGATGGAATTAAGAATACTTCTTTTCTTCATGTGCCCATGTGAATGTTTGTCTGTTAAACTTCTTCTCTGTCTCCTTCTTTCTTTTCTGACAAGTGAGGCCACCCAGCAGAACAACTGATGCAAAACCTGGGAGTAATCCCTCTGTGTAGTCCAGCACTGCGGTCAGCCTGAACACCGCCTCCATTATTCAGTGGATTTAGAGAAACTTCCATTTATTTGTTAGTCTCAGTTTTCAGTTCTGTTTTCCTCTTAAGGAAACCTAGACTTATTGCTATGTAAATAAATTTGCATACTAGCACAATGAAATGTTCTAGAATTTTGATTATTTTAGCAAGCTAAATAGGAACTGCGTACATATATAGTTTGAAATGTGAAGAGAATCAAGATACATAAAATCTTACTGAGGACTTAAAAGCATATTACAATGTGCCTGGGATTTTCATGCTATAAAACTAACAATGTCTTTCCATAGATGTTAATGGTACATGAGTGTCCACTTAAAAGCAGAAACTACTAGAACCCAAGAAATTTAATACCACAAAGTAATAATTCACAAACTGATTCAAAACAACTTTTTTTTAAACTAAAGGTAATTAAATATATGTTACCACAAATACAATATTTTACAGTCTTGAACATTTAGAGTCTAAATTGCAAAAAGTTTACTTTATGTGAGTTAGAATATGAATTTAGGAGATTCAAATTAAGAATTCATTTAGCTGTAATGCATGAAAGCAGATAATTCAACATCTACTCATCAACACACATGTACACTTTTCTCTCCTGCATTGAGAAACAAGCCCAAGGCTTCAGACACGCTGGGCAAGCATTTTCCCAGAGCTACTACACATTCAGCTTCAGTGTATTTTAAGATAATTTTTTGGATCTTTTTTTTTTTTCTTCAAGTATTTAGAGACTGAAGTTTTCTCTTTCTGTTCTTTCCTTTTTCTTTTTAAAAATTGTGTTCTAAGCAGCCTGGCTTAGAAAAGGGCAACTAGAATAGAAGACCACGGTGTCCTCACAGCTCTGGGTGAACCTCTTACTCCAATGACAGTGTTTTTATCAGTAAACGTCAAAGGCCTGGACTAGGTGACCCCTAAGGTTCTACATATTTGCAAACATTGATAATTATGGAGCAGTAATACGTACAAAACAAAGTGTATTAGAAATCTGTGTTTAAAAGTTGATCCTTAAGATTTCTTATTGCATACACAACTGCCCATGGAAAAGTAATTATTACAAATCACAACACACACACACACACACACACACACACACACACACACACACACAGAATTCATAGTGTCAAACTTTAGTGACAGAACTTGATGACATGACTCTTCTAAGAGTTAATGAAAAATCTTAAAATTCCTTGAAATAGCCTTAGCAGCTCTCCCGGTTAGTGTAGTAAGTGCTTATGCTGAGGAACCATGTCACCGGCATGTCTTTACACCCTGATTCAGAGGGAGAATTAGCACCCCACCACACCTACACTTCCATTTTCCTTTTTCGTTTGCTTTGCTTACAATGACAGTGGTGTCTTAGGCATACTTAACTAAGCAAAGTTTCATATAAACTCAAAATTCAGATGTATTCATAGGACATTATAATTTTGTCAGGATGTTAGGAACTAGATCAGGGAAAGGCTGCTGATGCTGAGGATGCATCTTGGTGAGAGAACACTTGCCTAGTAGGTGCAGGACCTTGAGTGTGATCCCAGAACCAGGTGGGGGAACCAGGCATTCTACCCAGAAGTCAAACACAAGGATTTTCAACTAAAAAATACATGTGGGGTTTACAGTACAATAATATCCATTTGAGAATTAAAAATGATCTTGGGACTCAGAGCAAGTCTGGTAAATTTCTGTATGAAATTGATTTTCTCATTGGATGAAGCACATCAATAACAGAACGAATGAACTACCACACTGCCCTAATTAACAATAGTGCAAGTGAATACAGATCTGCCGCACACTGCTGCCATTACAGTCTATTTGATGGCATATCAGTTTCTGTTAACATTTCAATAGACCAATTCAATGACCTTTCCCCCTGCAAATTCAATTAAGCTTTCTGAACTTCCAATGCTACCTCACCAAGTATTTTATGTACATGGGGGGAAACAGAGCTCAACTTAAATACTGTAGCAAACGTATGGCTGTGGACTTACTTTTTCCATTTAACCTTATATGTTTTATTTCTGGTTTATTTAACAATTTGCCATCCAATTATAATTTAAAAAATTTAAATCTACTAATACTATTTATGTGGGGGACAGAGTAAAAGCTAAGCAGCAGCCCCCAACCATCTTTCCTCTTCCACAGCAAAGTCTCCAAGTCTGAAGCGACTGTATAAAGTCAAAGGAACAAACCTCACATTTATACCTTTGGAATGTCTCCCTTTGCAAAAGAATACAGCAAGCAAGAGCAAGAAACAAAGTAGGAAGAAGAAAAATTTAAGAGTGAAATCAAACAGTTCTGTTTCAAGTTTCTGAATTAATTTCCAAAAATTTACTGGCACCGTAAAAGAGCACAACAAAGACATGACTTGTGGGAGAAAGCGCTGACCCTAGTTAGGGTGTTAATCCGCCATGTCACTTGCTCGTCCACCCAGCATGCACTGGCTTTGCTTCTGTCCACAACGGAAAGATACATTTATTAAGTCGTCTTATCACTAGATGCATTGGTTTGTAATTCATGCTAACTACTTTGTCAAAGGAATATTTATTTGAATTTTCATTTCTTTGTGAAACTTTGTAGATGCTGCATATCTTATGATTAGGAACAACATATAAAGCGTCACCGTCTAATCGGCCTAAAGCCCCTTTCATCCAATTGTTGAAGAAGGCTTGAAAGGCTCACACCAAGCTGATGACCACTGCCCACACGGGGGAGGGAGCCTTTGAGGACAGCTAATTAAACTGTTTGTCTTCTAAGACATTTAACTGGCTTTGGAGATTATTCTAATTAAGAATGTTAGATGTATTTTTTAATGTAGCTATTAAAATGAATCATAATCCAACAATCTCATGTACTGAATTAAATCAATGGAGACATGCTGTATTTCTCTATTTTAGAATGAATAGTTCTAAAAATATCAATATGCTTTAAAATTAAGTACATATGGAGAAAACATAATATAGACTTTATACTCAATTGACTATGGTATTCACAGGCACAATGCAAAATACAGAGAGGTGGAAGGCATACACTGCTGGCCGTCCCAGCATACCATACTGCTGCTCATGGTACAGAAGGGATTATGACTGGGGAATAAGAAACCACACTAAAAGGCATGCCCAAATTTACACCATATCTCTGCACATATGCTTCAGAGGCCTCAAAATCGTGTTAGGTATTTCCCATACACTCAGAGTGGCTGTGTATCTGTTTGTATCTGTCTATCTTTCTATACCACACACAAAAAAGTGGGCTTACAAACAGAAATACAAGCTGAGATAAAAAGGTCAATAAGCAACCTGCTAGTTTTTTGTTTTGTTTGTTTTTAAAGTGCAGGCACTTTCCCCCTTAAATAATTAAAACAGAAACCAAAACAAAAGAAGGAAATGAATTATGATTGCAACACACACACACCAGGCAGCCTTTATTAGAATCAGAAGGTATTGTGCTCTAAACACTTTCTCCTTCCTTACTGCTGCAAGATTATACTGGTTTATCCCATTAAAGTTGGTAAAATGCCATTCTTGTGTCTTAAAGCTCTAGCATTGGAGGTCAAGAAGTGTATGGTGCTTCTTACAAGGCTAGTGTGGATGTAATCTTCCCAAAGTTACAATAATTAATGTTAAGCTTCTTTAGCAATACGTTTCTGAAAGAACTAGCCTGATAATATACTCAGAGCCTGGCTAGCTGTTTGTGCTTTGAGCAAGAAATGTATTCTATGCTACTCACGTGTGCCAGCTTAAATCTAGTCAAGCCAGGGTGATGAGGAGTTTGATCAATGAACAGACATAATATTTAAATCTATAGAAATGAAGTAATAAGATCATGACATATATAACACACAACTTTCCAAAATTTATTGATTCTAACCTAACAAAACTGAACTCAAGTCCCAATTATTTGTTGAAACAAGGTCTCTATTTAGCTCAGACTGGCCTAGAACTACTCACTATATAGTTCAGGATGGCCTCACACCCACAACAATCTTACTTCGATTCTTCAGTGCTGGGATTTTAGGTGTGGGCATCAGGCCTGGTTCCAAGTTGCATATGGCACATATTTACAAAGTCATGCTTTACCACTACAAATCATACTTATCTAAGAACGACTCCATTCTGAAAGAAAATGGCAAATTTAATTTTTACTTAATAAATGAAACTCCTATTTTAAAAATATAAAGTATTTCAGATCTTAGAATTGTTTCTTGAGTCCCCTTAAACAGCAAATAAACTCACAAAGTTCACGGGTACTATTTGTATTAGTAACTTTTCCCTCTCCTAGCTGTATTAGTATACAAGTGAAAAATGAAGCAATCAAGAACAGAAAAGTAAGACTTAAGAAACTATACAACTAAGAGTAAGTGTTATCAGCTTCCTTCTGTATTTCCATCTCACTAATGGACAGAAGCTGGCACATTCTATCATCCCTTTGATTTTTCCTTCTTCAGGGATGCTTGTTTCTGGATAACAAGGAGGAGCAGAGTCAGGATGTTCACTTACAGCAGGACAACTGCCTCACTGGGACTGACATTTACATGCAAAGTCCTTGAGCCAGAAGACAGGCAAACTCATCTCAGCCTTGCTAGTCCAAGTAAAACATTCGTAAGCTTCTGAGAAGTCATGAACATGCAGAGCTACAAGGATTTTTAAATGTTGTGAGAAGGAGGATAATTATGTGTAGGGGATGATGCAGGAAAGCTTCCTGGAGGCAGTTTAAAAAAATTTAGAGAACATGTCAGATTTATTCTCTTAGACCACCTGTCTCCAGCTTTTCCTCCCATTGCATAAAACGAGCATAAAGACCAGAAGCTGTGACTGAATGCCTAGCATGCAGCACACTGCGCCTAGTCTGTGGCACTGGAAAGGAAAAATACAGGAGAAATTTAAAATAATTGCAATTACAGGAGTACCCTTTACCCCAGAAGACAGATTCCAAGACCTTCAAGTAATTATCCGAACTACTAATAGTGCTATCTGTGTATGCATGCGCACCTATGTATGTGTTTACTTTCCTGCACTTATATGCCTATGATTAAACTTAGAAATTAGGTATAGTAAAGATTAACAAATATATCCGTAAAATAATATAGAACAATTTCAATGATATACTGTGATACTTGAAAAACACATGTATGTGGTATCTTGTTCTCAAAATAGCTTTTCAGATTTCTTAAGAGAGCATGAAATGCTATAATGTCCATCTGATGAGATGAAGTCTAGGGAATGATGCAGGCATTGTGATATAGCATCAGGCTATTGTTGACCTTCTGACAGTATGCATTTCTGTATTTAAGATCAGAGCTAGCCACAGGTCATTTACCAAAGGTAAAAAGGGGTGACTATAGGCCATCATGCCTTTACACAGGAAGATGCTTTACACTGCTTCTATCAAATCTCTTGTCACTGGTAGGGCTCTTATATTGGAGATAAACGGGAACAGTGAGGAGACAGAGGGTAATGCAGGAGAAGTGAAGGGTACTATGGTTATTCACACCTACCACATGAAGCTAGGTTAGCAAAGGTGAAACATGGATAAGGAACATGTGCTATAGAACACTGTCCTCTAAGCCAAAAAGCCAGTATCTTGATCCCACTCTGAAATCAGGCTTGTTGATTGCTAATGTTCCCTCAGAAAAAGGGGTTGGATAGGTAACTGGGTCTTCTTCTGAAATTCCCACAGTTCCCTTCTGCACTGCCTGGCTAAACTCTTGTAACTCTATTCAAATTCCTATGTTTGGGGAGGTGATATTCTGCCTGGGGGTGGGAGTGGGGAGACGATAGCCTGTGAAGGGTTAACTGAAGGGGGACTCCGTCTCAGCAGCTGTGGGATGTCACTGTCCATGCCAGGTTAGGCTCTCTAGTGGTGCATCGTTCTAGGTCACTCACACTCCTGTAACCCCCTGTCCATACCCTATAAGTAAACTCTATAAACTCAAGAGTCTCAGGCAGAAACACATTTAGAGAATTGGATAGTAAATGCTTTTTTGTTTTGATTAGACATAGAGTCTCTGTATGTAGTCCTGGCTGACCTGGAAGTCACCATATAACCCAGGCTGGCCTTGAACTCACAGAGAAACACCTCCCCTGCCTCACTTCTTGAGTGCTAGAATTGCAGATACAAGCCACCACATATTGCATTGGACTACTCATGACCTGACTCCTAACCTACCACAGGCTCTAAGACCAACAACAAAAACATTGCCCCAAATAGGTTTTACTAATATTGCTTGTAAATAAGTCTTGAGAACAATTTCATATGATGGCATTTACATTTTTTGTTTATTAAAAAATATTTATTTTATTATGTATACAATATACAGAAGAGGGCATAAGATCTCATTATAGATGGTTGTGAGCCACCATGTGGTTGCTGGGAATTGAACTCAGAACCTCTGGAAGAGCAATCAGTGCTCTTAACCTCGCAGCCATCTGTCCAGCCCCATTTTTTCTTTACACGCTTCTGTTATTTTTGTAATTTTTAAAACTGGAGAAAATAATTCTACCTAAGGATATAAGTGGAATTCAACTTATTTACCATTCTGACTCAGACTTGCTGAAGCAGCTTCCTGCCAGCTGTGCAAAGTAGCCCTGCTACTGCCCCACAGGTGAGTCCCACCTCCTGCATAAGTGCACTACTTCAGATGCTGTATCCCTGAAGACAAGAATGCATGCTTAGCATGCATAAAACCAATTCAAGTTTCTTTCTCAGTAGAAAACTCCCTACAAAATAATTAATATCACACCCTTTACTGTGCATTAGGAAAAGACAAGTCAGATTTACATTACTCAGAGATTAACTAGATAATTTCCCATCAGAAGGGCATTTTAAATATGGAACACTGGAAGATACTGGAAGGGTTATAAAGTACATTCAGAATGTAGCCATCTTCTGTGCCAACTTAATATTAGTGCTCTAGTGCAGGAATGGTCTCAAAGTGGTGTTCTCAGAAGGAAAAATCTTTGTACCAAATTGAGAATCAAAAAAAGTAAAAACACGATTCTACTTTCCATATACTGAACTGGAACCTCAAGAGGGCAAAGGTGAGAACCTTCCAGCCTACCATGTAATTCTGATGGATAGTGTAGTTTTGAAATCATTTAATTTCAAAAGAAGTATCAAAGGATCCCACTAACCAATCAGGCATCATAAAATCACAGTGAATGTCAAGAAAGCGGAAAAGAGAGGAAAATGCTTTATTAATACTATAATATAACTTTCATTAGGTTTTCATTAGATAAAAATTATCGGAATAAACACCACTTACTGAAGCTACTCTGATATGGCTTTGGCAGCATAAAAGCTGGTCTATTTTGGAGGCCATTACTTTCCAGGTAAATGTCTAGCATTAACACCATCCTTACCTCTTAGGAGACCACACTATGGAAAAGACCATGCTGGAGGACCCTCCCAGACACACCATCCTACTGCAGTGAAGTATGATGTGCCCTTATTTTAAGATATGATTAATAGAAATTGTACTTTCATACATCTTCATCTCAGAAAAGCAGCCTGAACAAAGCTGTAAGCCACTCTGTTTAAATTGTGACCTAATTATGGGAAGAAAACCCTTATGTCTACTATTTATAGAAAGAATATGATACTATTGTTTACTGATTGGACAAGGGAGGATTTGAGAGGAGGAAAACCAAAAAGTAGAACAGTCAAAGCAAAAGGCTATCCAAATTCCAAATAGTTAATGAACACAGTTCCCTATGGTCTACTTATGAGTTAAAGTGGATTACCAAAATATGAACACTTTATAGAAACAAGTTATATATAGTCAGGTTCAAACAATAGAAAATCTTTTGTGAACTATCCCCTAATTTTTAAAAAACCTGAAATGTTTTAAAGGCATTGACACAATAGTATTTCACTTTTCATAAATGGAGGTTTGAATTATTCCTCCTAAATATTTTAACTCCTTATATAGAAGATGCAAATTCTAAAATACAAAATTAAAATCTTTGAAAGGACACTGCACTCCCTCTGGTGCAGGCGTAACAAGTTTATTAGGAGCGTGCCACCTCTGGAATTATAATCCCCTCTGGCTTCTTCCACTGAGTTTATTGGTTCAATTTTCATAACCATGAGCATCATTAGGGCAATGCAGTAATTAAGAGTTGTTAGAAAGTGAATTCTCAAACTGCAGATTAGAAAATTAAACTATTTCCTGATTACATATTAATGGAGCACAACAATAGCAGTTGCCATAAGCTTGGAAGGCAACCAAGGGATAAATCTGTGTACTTAATTACCATAAACAATGGCTGCATAGAAATGAAGTTTTATGCACATTCCCTTCTGTAATATGTCTGATATCAGTACACACTTGACAATTCTTGTTCAATTATCTCTATTATTTAATGCGCTGTGAACGGCTCTGTGTAAATAAAATTAACCACCCCAATTACTTTGAATTCATCTAGGGACAACGTAATAAAAAATGTGAAGAATTCTGCATGCCTATTAATCTAAAACATTACAGAAGCTTTCCCATATTCTCTTGTCTATATTTATTTTGTCTACATTTATTTTACTGCCCCGCTAATTCAATTACATTTACCAGAGATGGTCAATGGATTTTTTTGTTATTTAATTAATCTTTATATAGCACCATAAACATGCTCATTATTTGATAATATCTACATGGTCTCAAATGGTAAATAGTGCTTATTTAATTAATAGCTGAATTTAACCAAACTTATAAGCCAATGTGTATTCATCAAAAACATTAAAAAGCAGACAGGTCAAATGTGAAATTATAACAAAGTTCAGCATTCATTTTGAAATAGAAAATACAGATTAAAGTAAACCATAAAGAGGTATGCATAGCACAAAAATTTATTGTGACTGACCTCAGAATATATTAATGCTTTGTATTTTGAATTTTATACTTGGTATCTAGAGGTCATGGCATTAAAAATCCAGGTACTTTATTCATAGAGTATTTATCATAGGGAAAGAAGGTACACTATTATGACAAGATAATTCTGTCTCTGTGATCATTTAATGTTGGTCATGTTGAAGAAAAAAAATCAATCAGTGAGAGTAAGATTACATTATTCTATACTTTGATCACACAAGTGACTTTTTAAAAATGCCTCTGCACATGTGTTTTCTCTTCCTTATTTACAGGGCAATTCTTTCATGATCATATATAGCACTTCAGGCATATATGCACAACTCTCTAGAAATGTAGAATTCTGAATATTCTGATTATAATCAAGAGATATTGAATAAATCAGTTTTCATAAAACTCAAAAACTAGTTTTTAATAAGCTTTTCCAACTTAGTGAGAAACTATACATTTGAAAAATAAAAGATTATATTTCATAATTAAAAAAGAAAAATTATATTTTTAAGCTGAAAAGTAAGGTGTTATAACAAGAAATGCAAATACATATCCATTATAACACTAGCTATTAATATAAAAATAATCAACTGCTTTGGTTTAACTGTTAGGCACTTCAATTTTGATAACATTTTTATTTATTTAGTTTGTATGTGCAAATGTGTATGAAGGCTAGAGGACAGCCTTGGGGTGCTGGTCACCTCCATCCACCACGGTAACCAGGGAGAGGACAGCCTTGGGGTGCTGGTCACCTCCATCCACCACGGTAACCAGGGAGAGGACAGCCTTGGGGTGCTGGTCACCTCCATCCACCACGGTAACCAGGGAGAGGACAGCCTTGGGGTGCTGGTCACCTCCAGCCACCATGGTAACCAGGGAGAGGACAGCCTTGGGGTGCTGGCCACCTCCAGCCTCCATGGTAACCAGGGAGAGGACAGCCTTGGGGTGCTGGCCACCTCCAGCCTCCATGGTAACCAGGGAGAGGACAGCCTTGGGGTGCTGGCCACCTCCAGCCTCCATGGTAACCAGGGACTGAATGTGGGCTGTCGAGTTTGCTGGCAAGCGCCTTTGCCCACTGAGCCATCTCCTTAGCTTCTAGTTATTTAGGTTTTAATTTAAAAATACCTTAGAAAATTGTCTTCATGTGTTCATAATGATTGATTAGAGAGTGCAACTATTTTCTGAAGGCTGTAATGTTCAAAGACAACTTAAAAACTAGCAAAGAGATATATGCTTCTTTAAGTTTGTTCTATTCCTTTGCCTATTCCAAATGAGGATTGCTTTGCAGTATGGTTTTCATGAACACAGTGAGGGCAGGACAGAGAAGTCAGGTGAGGAGGAACAAAGTTTGTTACAGCCTGAAGGAGTCAAAGGGTTAGCAAAGTGCTTATTTTATTTTGCTTGTCTTCCCCGCTACCGTTTCCCCGAGACAAGGTAGCCTGGGCTGTCTTGGAACTTAGGATCTGTCTGCTTCACCCCCTGTATGCTGAGATTCCAGATGTGGGCTACCACACTCAGCTTAAGTATCTTTTTTGTATAAACCAAATAGACACCAATCTGTTTCTTCTGAACTACCTTGCAAATCATGCAATGGCATGAAGAGGATCCACTAAATTTTATACAGACCCCTAGAAAAACCAGAGGTGCCCCTCCCAGAGGAAGAGTGGGGAAAAGACATGCCAGGTGGCTTCTGGGAGTTGGATGTCACAGCCATTACACTAGTTTTTATGCTTGCCCTCCCTTCTCTCTCAGCCTCCACAATGTGATTCTCAAAATTCCCAGTTATTAACAGAAGCTCTTGCACAGGAACACTGCCAGACAACAGTGCCTTACTTACTTTCCTTAGAGCTAGACATGCAAGCATGATGGCAATAGCCATCACTGTAGCTTAGGCAGAGATAGAGAGACTCTGGTGATCTCAAGAGACCACTTATCAGCAGTAATACATAAAACTTACTTTGTGTACATGTACCCAATCTTCTCTCTCTTTTGGTATATTTTGTTTTGAGACAGGGTTTTGCTATGTGGCCCAACCTACAATTTGTGATCTTGCCTTAGGATCCCAAGTGTTGGGATTACAGACAGGAGCCACCACACACAGTATCCATTTCTTTCCTTAAAACAGTTTAATATGACATGTGGCTCCTCAAAGGATGAAATAAAGAGAAACTTGAAAGGTCATGAAGAAAAACATATTTTTTAAATTCATTTCTTCCTCTCAGTGTATTTAAATGGCCAGCTGGGTGTCTGCAGCTAATGCTCTACAAAAAGATCTGTTTGGCCTGGGGTGGCTACCATGATCCAGTTACTCATAGGCTATAAAGTTGTACGTTCTCTCAGGGTTTAATATTTATACTCAAATTATTACTACTTAAAATTTTCCCACATTAGTAGGTGAAAACACTATAGTTTTATAGAAAGAGAATATGATGACTATCAAAGAGAACCAATCAGAAATGGCAAAGAATTATTCGCCAAAATAACATAATCTACAGCACAGAGTCTAAGGATTCAGAACATTTCCATTATAAACTGCATCTGCCAGGGTTACAACTTGCTGAAAGGTTCACTGGTGCAGCACTTACACATAGTGTCAGCTTAGAATATATTTACTATATATTTCTAATTAAGCTTTGCTGAGAGAGCGGGGAAGATAAGGAGAGAATATGAACGAGTGAATCCAGACTATCACCAATTTTGGACTAACTGAGAAACCTGATAAGGAACCACTGCACAAAGCCTTATGCTTGCTCTGTCTCTGCCACTTTGGCTTGCCCAGCTACTGCTTCTCACCTGTGGCATCTCCTCATCTTGTTGCATCACCCACCAAGGCTTACCCTGTCAACATGCCAGGAAAAGGTCCAGCAGTTTGGGCCTCCATCCAATTTCTTCCTTCCCCCATATCCTCAGACAGGAAGTTCTTAAAGTTCATAGCTACTCGGGCTGGAGGAATTTGGAACTAGGGACTAGGGAAACCATTAATATTATTTAGTTATAGCAGAGTTTCATAGGGCCCATCTACCCTCTGTGGGCACCAGACATGTATGCAATATGGTACACGTATAGTCAAGACTCCCATATATATAAATAAATAAAACACTGTCCAGCAATTAAGAGCTTGACCAATGAATGGAATGTGCATACACATCCACTAAAATACTATTCAACCACAAAAAGATGAAGAACCAGAACATGTCAATAGCATAGATGAGCCACTAAGGCAGTATGTTAAAAGAGGTAAAACACAGAAGGAGAAATTATTCGATTCAGATTATATGAAACATCTAGAATAAAGTAAATTCAGAAACAAAACAGAAAAGAGTTCTCAGGGGTTTGGGAAGGAAAAAATAGTTACTGTAGTACAGAATTTCCACCTGAGTGACAAAAACTTCTGCACGGTGACAGCAGTCATGCAACACAGTGACTGCAGTCAACACTAAAACTGTATGCTTCCAAATAATTAATTTTACAACATGTAAGCTTTTTAATCAGTAAAATAAAAAAAACTGAACAGAGCCAGTATTTTCCAGGGAAAAAGATAAGGTGGCTGCTGAATGTGATGGCTATGCCATGACCTCAGCACTTAGGAGGCCGAGATTGAGGCCGGCCTGGTCTACAAAGCAAGTTCCAGGACAGGCAGGACTACACAGAGAAACCCTGTCTTCAAACAAAAACAAAACCAAAAAACATAGGAGGAAAACGGAAGAGAAAAGAAAAAGAAAAAAGAAGGCAGAGGGAGAAGAAATGACAGGG
>PVIH01000051.1:304568-329568 GCA_004025045.1 Sigmodon hispidus
ACACACACACACACATGCACACGCACACACGCGCACACACACACACACACACACGCACACACACACACACACATGCACACGCACACACGCGCGCGCACACACACACACACACACACACACACACACGCCTGTTGTGCTGAGCATGCACAGGTGGACAGCATAGCTCTGTGGAGTTAGCTCTCCCCAGCTTTCCATGGGGATGAGAGGTAGGCTGTCAGGCTTGTTTAACAAGCACTTTTACCCACTGAGTTACCTTGCTAGAGCCAAGGTCACTCAAATGCATCTTTTCACCTATGTGAGCCTGAGTTTCAATATGTGAAGAATAAGCTTGTGATTTTTTTTTCTAAGGTTGAGATTCCGAAAGGTAACTGGCATCTCTAATATACTAGGGAAGAGCTATAGTTAAAATGAATCAAAGTTGGAATGTACTAGAACCCTGAGAGAACAAAAAGACAATTTGATGCTTTTGCTTTCTAGTATACTATCCTCTGTTTCATATACTAACTACTTTTTATCTTAATATGTTCTTTGTGCTGGAGGAGGCTTGTTACAGCCCAAGGTGATTTTTGGAGTTTATCAAGTTAGGTCAATTTTCGTCTGAATTTGTAGAAGAGACCTAGCAGGATAAAATTCGGTCTTGTGAATAAGGGACTCAGAAGGATTTTAGGATCAATCTATAGTCTATAACCTTCAGTTAAAAGCTGAGAAGGCAATTTCTAAGCTCCACTGGTGACACGCAGGCTGGGAAGGAGAACGTGTTTCTTTTGGTTAGAGCCCTCAATAAATCAGCTCCATGTATGGAAGAGAGAAAAGAGAAGGTCCAGCTTCCTTACTACTGGTGTCTGGCTCCTGGTATGTGATCCCTATAGTAACACACACTTTACTCAGCACAGTTGGCAAAGGCAATCTTTGTCTATTTGTTAACACAACACAAACAAAGCAGAAAGTCATCAGTCACCTTAAAATGGTTAAGAAAGTAATTTTAAATTATTAGATTATATTGTCACATATTTATATTTTTATAGCTAGCATGGCTAATATATTTAGAGTTTTTTAGAAACCAAGGAAAAATATTAATGTAAAACAATGTATTAGGTTATAGATGTATGCTTATTTCATACAACTGTACATACAGAAGGCAAGACACACATGGCACACGCAAGACTTGTTAGGGTACTGATAAAACACAATTAGGCTACTTTGGTGCAGTGAGATGGGCCATGACAAGACCCTGGTTGTCTGAATTCTGTTCATGGTATGTGCTTGGTGATCCATGTGACCCTTTGCACCTGCTACGTCTCATCAACCCCCTCATCAGCATGAAAGGTATCAGCAATTACTTCCCCCAAAGTTTTTTTATTTTAAATTTTAAATAAAAGAGCTTATTCTTCTGAGTCTTCTAAGAAGCTCAATATTCAAGTAAAATAAGACTGATAAATTCACTCTCCTTGAAGAGAACTGAGGAATCCTGAGTTCCATTACTGTCTTGGCAGGATCTGAGGTGCCTCACAAGTAGCTTGGGAGTTCCACAGAACAGTGAGAAGCTCACTGGATCAGAACAGGCCCAGGATCCCTATTCGACTAAGTTCTGATGTCACTAAAACATGTATTTTCAAATATCCCATATAAAAAAAGCTTATTTCTAGCAAAGTTTTGTTATTGGATATAGTGTAAGAAAGCAGATACGAAGGCTCAGGATAGCTCCCTGGTGCTAAATCCTGTTCACTGTTCCTTACAGCAGTCACAAACCAAACCAGCTAACTGCAATAGACCCCTGACTCTCATTTTTTGGTGGGTTACCTTTAATTTGGTGTGAAGGGTTTGAACTTAATTCTCAGTTGTTATCATTTTGTAGGAGTAGTGCTTTAAAGACACACACGTGCACACGCACAGAGTTCTTTTCTAATAGCTTATTGTGCTCTTAGATCTATACAATCTCCATTGGCAATCAGCATTAAATGCCACTCTGCCCTCTGCTTAGGAGCTAACTTGCTGCGCTCACCCATCTTTACAAACCTTCCTTATACTTTAATCCTTTCAAATGCAGCTATGACATAAAGTATTACAGACTTTTAAAAAACTGTTCTCTTGAAAAAAAAATTGTGGAGCATCAGTAACCAGATAGTATTCTCAAATTTCAGTGATCTAGTCCACGGAGCCATCCTATGCACAGCACTCTGCTTCACGCAGTACATGGCTTTAGCTGGCCAAATCTTTTTTTCCCAAATGAATCAGTAGAACAGTAAAGATCTACTTTTTTTTTAAGCAGTGGCATATCAATGAGGCACAGATGTGTATTCCAACTCTGCATGGATGAGCACACTGTTCAATAGTGCTGGCTCACACGGTATCAGGGCGAGTTATCACTTCCCATGAAGGCACTCTTATCACCAGGGCCCAGAGAGGTGGCTGCAAATCGCAGCCTTTTTATTTTCAAGGCAGTTTTGCTGAACATTCAGGCTTCAAAGATTCACACTTCCAAAACTCTATAAGAGTTTGTGAACGCTCAATTTGCCAAAACTGTTTACAGTGTAATTGGGCACCGTACCTGTGTCCATGAGATAGCGGAGGCGCTTCTCCACCAGCGCGGCACGGGTGTCAATTTGCTTTTGCTCATTCTCTAGTGCTGCCAATTCTCCCACAACATACTGACTGGTGTCTTTGAACCCTTTCTGTTAACGAGAACAAACAGGAAGGGGGAAAAATCACTTGTAAGTTGCATTTTTTCCTTTCTACAAACACTTAGTAAAGCACTTACCTAGAGAAGGGAACACACACTCAGAATGAACCTGAGGACCAAACCCAGTCCTCCCCTGTGATTACGAATCTTTCATATGCATCAAGTATAACAAACTGCTGCAGAGACTGAACATTTCAGCTACTTAGTGTTACATTCATAAATTTACACCCAGATTTGCCAGATATAAAAAGTTAACAATGAGTCAGGTGGCCTTTTCCTTAGAATTGTAAGTCAGTGATTAAGCATGAATAAGACAGGAAATTTCTCCTTTAGTAACTATTAGAACAAATCTTTCATTCAAAAGTGCAATATATACAAGCAGGATTTTACTGTAAAGTTTATCCTTAACTTATCTAGGAAGAATTAGATTTCTTCCGTAACAAGAAACAAAAAAATTAAAAAGATACTTTTTTGCTTGTGTCAGAATTATACCATTTGAAATATTAAGAAAAAAAAAAAGGGCAACTATGGTGGCACATGCCTGTAATTTCAGCACTCGGGAGGTGGGAAGGCAGGCCAATCGCTTATGTGTTCAAGGCTAGCCTGCTCTACGTCATTTCCAGCCTAGCCAGGGCTACACAGTGAGGACCTATCTCAAATGTGAGAAACCAGAGGGAAAAGTTTGTAATATCTCTATGTTTTCTTCCAGATAGACCTCATTCATCACTGAGTTGAAATGCTACTAATCTTTATGGTTATAAGTTTTAACCAGTCAAAGGATCTCAAATCTTGCTGCTTAGGATCTCACTGAATTAGTTCACTGTTTAATTTTCTCTTTCATCAAATTTGTATTTCTATTTGAAAATTTACTTTCATAGTAATCTATACCTAAAAAATGATCTCTTAAGTTTTATTTAAAATAGAAGTTCTATTATAGAGTACCGATATAACTAAGTTTTAATTTTTATATATGTCTATGTATGAATGGCATTGCTATTGTCACAGTAAATAAACAAAAAGCTCCCCTGGCAACTCTTGCTCCCTTTGACATGTCTAGGTATTAAATGATGGCCGTGGTTACTCATCATCACTATCATCAATATGCAAAGCAGTGTTCATTCAGAGACAGAAATGATCCAGGACTCTGTCAGTGCTTTCCCAGCCTAAGAAGTCACTGACTGCTAAGAAAGCTGTGAGAAGCAGTACTTAGGTACTCATTCAACAAGAAGCACAGTTAACACTGTCAGTGGATATGTTCAATTCTGCTTACACCTTACACACTTTCCAAACTACGTAAAAACTGCATTCATTTGTAAAGTCAATTTACAATTTTACTTGTTAAATTATGAGTTGATAAATTTAAAGTTAAAATGTTTTAGAAAATCATACATCTGATAGTCTTGCAGTCACTGAATGCCATGTCAATATATTGTTTAAAGATTCACACAAAATGAATACTCTTCAATTCATTTTCAAAGTGTGCTGCTGTTAAGTGTAAAGTTAAGAATAACCTGGTGGATGCTTCTCACCTACCTACTAGACAGCACAGCATTTTCTAAAGAGACTTTTTCTGTCTCCATTCCCATCCAAAGGAACAAAACAACATTGTAGTTTGCAGACAATACAATCACAAAAGCAGAAACTGGAGCAAACGCTGAACTTTACTGCAGAGTATAAATTTCATGATCCTATCTGTTATGTCTGTAGTGCTATGGACCGAACATCAGACTTCTTTAGTGTGAGCACACAGCACACATGCAGATATCCTACAGCTCACTAAGCTGTGCCAAATGCTTCCTCAAGATACACTAGACTTTCTCCGTCTCCTAAAGGTGAAAAGCATGGGGCATCTTAGAGACCCAAAATGCTGCTGATACTTCTAGTTGCATTTAAATGATTTAAAAATTCCCCCAAACATGATTTTTAACAGTGAAAATATTCAAGGTGTAGATAATACAAAAGTAACACCATTAAAGAGAGCTGTGCTTCTTTCTAGACAAAAATTCAAGTGAAAACTTGTTCCCCTTGCTTCTGTCCTGCAGCTGTCCATCAAAAGCAGCTTTCTCCCTGCGGTCTATCAAATATTTCCCTCACAAATCAATTTTACACATGATCAGCCCATACCCCTACTGAGCTGAACCTCCCCGTTAATTAAGTGAAGAAATTACCATATATATTATATTAATGCAAACATCATTCAGCTAGTAATTCACGGCTGATCTGGATAATGGAAAGGTTGAACACCCATTAACCCAAGCCAACAAAATGGGTTGGCTGAGAAATTCTAGCGGGTCTCATGTGACTTCTCCCTCTGACTGCAGCCCTGCGGTATCTGCTATTGTAATAATTAAAATCCTCCCGGTAGATCAATACTGGAATCTCTTTATGGGAAGTGCCCTGATGGAAATGTCTCAAGGAAGCTGGGGCTGTGGAACTCTGAAAAATTCATTTTTTTTTTATCTGACAATTATCACCACACTGCAGACTAATTCAGCAGCGTACCCCTCTCACACTGCTTTGAATGCACTGGAGATTGACATCTTAAAAAACCTAACATCTCATTTTAACAAATAAAGGCACTATTTCCACATACAGTTTGGAATTATCAGCAATCATGAAACCACACAAAAATTAATATACATTAAGTACTTCATCTTCTGACGGCTTCCTCTGAGTCTCAGTCATGGCTGCCTTCTCCTCAGCTCCTCTCTTTGTATCTTCCTGTATTGATCTCTGTCTTTTCATCTCTTTAAAAAAGGGGAGAGGCATGTAAAATTATTATAAAGCTTGATATTTATATATTGAAATGTGGCTTTACATTATCAGCATTTCTATATTTAATACATATACACCTACAGTTTAAATACTGTTACATCATGAGAGAGTGCTAAAAGCATTCCTACCTGGTCTATTCTCAACATACTGACTGAAAGACTGGAGCTGAGTTTTTCTGACTGTAGAATCCTTGCTGAACACAACAGGATTTCTGAAACGTTCTGTTGCTTTTTGCAATCTCTCAGTCCGGAGATCTTCCACGCCATTCTAAAAGCAAAAGAATAGACAGCACAATAGTTCAGAATATGGAATTTCATGCCAGGGAGGTAGTTTTTACCAGTTTAAGATAATGCTGACTTCCCTAAGCTATCTGATAGCATTTTAAAACACTATAAATGGCTCAACTGCAAGGTCTATGGCCAGTCGGCAGAAACTTTGGGACACATGGTTTAAACCCTTGATGACTGATGTGTTAGACACTTCGAGCCCTTGTGTCTTCTGCTGGTGATAAGCATCATTAGAAGCCATGTTTCCTCCTCTGCCCCCATGACTCTGCCCCGTCTGTTTTAGTCCTACGGACTTGTATGACAAGAAAAAATAGTTTCCAATTTTATGCCCATTCAGATAACCCACTAATGCTGGATGAGGGCTAAAAGGTAGGATTATAACACTACCCCACTGAACTGAATTTCATCAGCTATAACTTTCCAAAGCCTGATTTGTAAGTAAGCCCTTTACAGCCAAGGAAACTACAATTATCTTTTCTGGAGCTTCCTATGTTAATACTGGTAACAAATTCAAATGGTTCTATCAACAAGAAATATCCCAGAAGACGGAACCGCTGCAATGTGTGGAAGCTGCAGATACCGCGGTGCTGTGTACCAAACAAATATTTCATTTTATACCTAATCTTTTATTATTTTTATTAAGTGTTTTGAAAGTAAATAGGGAAAGGCTAAGATGCATGACTAATAGCCGAGCCTGCTGAATGCTGAAACTGGTTATCAAAAGCTACCAAGACTTTGCCCTTCCTCTGCATTGAGACAATCAGTAATGAGGGAGCCCTCCAATGGCCTATTCTCTAGCCTCAAGGAGGCCTGGGATACAGAATCCTCCAGGGAAGGTAACAGTTTATCCTTTTCCACAAACACAGAATGCCTCATTTATAAATGTGTAAACTGCATTTTATTAAAAAAATAAAAACCCAAATCAATGCTGAGAGCGGCAAGGGAGCAGATGGACGCTGCATGCTCTTTCTGAACACCATTTTCAAAACCTCAACTAAAAAGAGTCACACAGACACAATCTGTTTAAAGTCTACGTTTTGTTGGAATAACTTTAGAAATTACTACAAAAGAGCTTTTTGGAAAACAAAATCAGTTTCATATATGTAGATGACTAACTTAGGAAAATGAAACAACTTTAATTTTTTAAAAAGTAGTCTGATGCATTCATCATTATGAACAGTCTTATAATATCTTAACTAGGTAATTAAGATACAAATATTTTTGGCTTTAATTCCTTAAAGTATGATTTTTTTAAATTGTTATTTTAGTGAATGTCCAATAATCTAAAACTTGAGTCTTTACTAAGATAAACAAACATGGCTAATATTTTTACGGCTGGCACCATGCTAAAATATCAGTATGATTAGCCAGCAAATCCCATCTTAAGAAACCTTTTTATGACTAGGAACTTCTGCCACTTTACAAATGTATTCCTCTAAACCCACTAATTCAGTTAGCCTTTTCAATCCATTGTATTATTCTTAGGCAAGCTTCATTCTGCATTAAATCCAGAGTAGAAAGCAAAACTGAAGGAAGGAAAAAAAAAAAAAGGACACCAGACTCAATCCAGGCTTCCTTTTATTCGGAGATAGAGACGAAAAGTCCTCTGCCTCCACCACACACTTTCATCACCAATTACAGACTCAACATTACAGGGAGCAATGAGAGCCATTGTTTTGGGGCTTCAAAGCGGCTCTGTCAGGGGGAGGAAATCCTTTCAGTCAGCAGGGCAATCCCCACAGTCCGCAGGTGGGTGAAAAGTTACATAGGACTGCTGTCCCCAAAGCTAGAGAATGCTAATGGCAGCGTGTGGGGACAGGGGGTGGGATGCTTGGGTGGGGACAACATAGAGAGCCTGTAATAACAGTAATAACATGCACACAACGCCACTTTGTCTAAAATGATAAAGTAGATAAGAGTCATACTGGCACAAATGTCATGCAAACAACTGCTTTAAATGCCATATTCAATCACTTTACCCTCTTCAGGTATGACAGATTCTTAGAAATAACACTAATTGCTCATTTGCATGGGTAAAAGGTTTAGACAGAAAGCCATGCTAGAATTCTCTTGGCAATATTCCTCTTAGCAAAATCAGAGTTCAAGAACAGTTTCTGTAAACCCTTGAAGTGCTTGAGGCTGATGAACTGGCTGTTTCTCTGGGGGAAAGCTCCTAAGATAGCTGTTAAGCTTTACCTTAACTCCTTGCTCTGAGGTATCAGCCTCAGGGTTCTGGGCGGCACCAGAGAGTGAGTCTGCCACCTGTGGCTGGGTTTCCAAGAGCTTCTTCAGCTTCCAGTCCATCAACTTGCTATTTTGTTCTGTTAAACATACAAATTCCATAAATGACAGATAAAAGTACTGAAATGCAAATTTTAAATGACATCACAAGAATATTATTAAATTTCAAAATAATCCAGGCTAAGACAACACATCAAGACTAGACACAAGGGGACCTCTTTTGCTGTTATATTTCACTCTCAGGGTTAATCACTTAAAAAAATATGGTCAACATGCCTGAAGAGAATGAAATTATGCAATAGGTAATATTCATGACTACCAGAAAATAAAAATACATCATAAACATATACATAACTATACATATTGTACACAATAAAACAACAAACTAGGTATTAAAGAGATGCTTTATTTATGAGATTGAATCTTCCCGTTTCCTGGCTAGCTTAGAACTCACTATGTAGAAAAGGCTGGGCCTGAATTTGCAGTGATCCTCCTGCCTCTGCCTCCCAAGTGCTGGGATTACAGGTGCCTGCCATTAACAAACACTAACACTTGAATTTAAATTATATTATTCTACCATTACAATTATTTTAGTATGTTAAATTTACACATGCAGTATCATCTTTAAACATGTTAGTAACACGATCTTGGTAACATATACACTGTCAGAATCCAGTGTTTAAAAGTGTACATATATACCCAGCATTAAAATAGTCTGAGTTTGCAAATACTTTCTACTTAAGTAGTAGGAATACAATAAAGATTATCATGATTTTAGAATGTATTAAATATAGATAGAAATGAAAAGCCACCAAACTATGGCTATAACTTTTCAAAGAAATAATTTCCAATTATTTTATCAAGTACATTAATTTTTAATAATAAAGTGGTCCAGAAATAAGTTAAAACAAATATTTCTACTTAAAATTCACACCAAGTGATTTTTTTTAATAAAATGGTTGTAAAGGCATGCCAACTTTTGGAGAATGGTATTTTTTTTTCACAAAGATTAATAACTTTTCTAATTATAATAATCTTAATAAATGTCATTATCATTACTCTCATGCAAATTTTTCAGTTTATACTGTCAGGCTTCTTTTTAAAACAATATCTGATGAACTATGGTCAAATCAAGATAAAGATTGAACAATTTATTATTAAAACATTATGACTTATATATACATATTATGAAGGAATTTTGGAGAAAATAAAGCAGGATAAAATTACATGATTTCTTGTGTGCTTCTATTCCAGTCTCTATTCCTGTTTTTTATTATCATAACCACAGCTGTGAATTGCAAAGCCTGTGTCTTCACATGCCTAGACTGATGGTATGCTGCAGAGCTGTATCGGTCTTAAGGAAAGTTGGGCCATGCTGTAATCCTAGCAAGCTGAGAGGCTAAAGCAGGCAGATTACCATAGTCAGGATAGTCTAGGCTAACACAGAGAGTTCCAGACCAGCCTGAGTTACAGTGAGAGTCTACCTCAATAAAACAAAACAAAAATCCCTAATAAGGAGATGGAGACATGTTTTCTTTTTCAGCAGTAAATTTTCTTAACTTTTACTTTTTATTTACTTATTTGTGTGTGTGTGTGTGTGTGTGTGTATCTGCTTGTGTGTATGTGCATATATACATGTGCCAGATGCTGACACTAGATGTCTTTCCTCAGTAGCATCTGGCATTTTTGAGACTGGGTATCTCACTCAGTGAACCTGGCACTCACTCTCTAGGCTAGCCTGGAGTGCAAGCTCCAGGGAGCTGTTTCCTTCCTGTCAGCACTGGGGTTACAGAACACGGCTTCCACACCTGGCTTTGTACCTGGGTGTTAGAGGTCTGACCTTAAGAGACTCATGCTTGCACCACAAGCACTTTCTTGAATAAACCAACTCCCTATCTCCAAGATAATTTTTCCCCAAGTTTAAGAGTTAAGCTTGCCAGGATTAAGACCAGACTTTTAAAATATTCCACAAAGTTATAATAGCTAATTTCTCCACATTACTTAAGAAATGGCTCATTTCCCCTATCTTTTAAATCTACTTTAAAAGGATATACACATTCCTTATTTTACTAATTTTATAATTCCATAACTAGAAATCAATCTTCAAGTCCTCAACAGTATTTGGTAATTGTGTAGAGAGTACAAGCAGACAGCAACAAAAATATTTTCTTAAAGAAAAACTGAAGATAAATTCTGCTTTTAAGAAAGAAGCTGGGGGGCTGGAGAGATGGCTCAGCGGTTAAGAGCACCGACTGCTCTTCTAGAGGACCTGGGTTCGATTCCCAGCACCCACATGGCAGCTCACAACTGTCTGTAGTTTCAGTTTCAGGCAAACACCAAGGCAAATAATTAAAAATAAATAAAGTTTAAAAAAAAAATCTTATTGTTTAAAAAAAAAAAAAAAAAAAAAAAAAAAAAAAAAAAAAAAAAAAAAAAAGAAAGAAGCTGGAGAAATGACCCAGCATTTAAGAACACCTGCTGCCCTTAACAGAAAATCCAGGTTCGATTCCCAGAACCCACAGGGAGGCACAAAACTGAATGTAGTTCCAGTTCCAGAGATACAATGTCTCCTTCTGGCCTCCAAAGTACTAGGCATAAAATGTGGTACACAGACATACCTGTAAGAAACGCACCACATAAAAAGATAAAAATAAAAAAGGTTTATTAAAAAAGAACTGAAAGGTTGTTTTACTTTTGAGCTAAGCATTTAAAATGGTTTCCTTAAATATCAACATTTTCTTGAACTATTTTAAGTACACTGGCTGCTATACAGAAATAGTATATCTTAATACAGAGTCATGAGGGAGGTACTGACTCCTGAGCTTTCTCCAGTGATTCTTATAGTTAAGAACCTGAGAGCTGTGTTCTGGAGAAGTAACAAAGGGAATGCAGAGTTTTTACTGCTGTATGAATTTAACTTGAAACTTTTCTGGAACCACTTGGGCATATACAACTCTGGATGGCTAGCTGCTGCTACTTCTGAAGGCAAAGCATACAGGACACATACTAAAAAGAAAGCATCATTAAAATTTTATAGGAGAATAAAGACAAATTGCAGTGTGACTGACTGATGGATGTAACATCAATTTAATTGTCGTCTATACAAGGAGTTTTCAAAGTGTCCTACTGTAATCAATTGTTCAGCCTATATAAAACAGCAATAATATTTAAAAGTAAGCAAGAAACTTGCAAAATAATACAATTAAAACTATCTATTTTGAGAGAAAAATCTCACACTGGAGCCCAGGTTGGCCTCAAACTTGCTGTGTGGTGCAGGCTGGCCTGGAGTGCACTGACATCCTCCTGCCATAGCCTATACACCAACAGACCCAAGACAGCAATTCTTAATTATAAAGCAAGTAAGTTTGATGTGGGAGTTTAGATTTAGATCTGAACTATCCCACAGCTATTCCACATGTGGTATACAACATCATATCACAATACTGGAGCAGTAAGAAAGCCACTTATTGAATGCCTATCAACTGAAAACTTAGAGAGGTTATTAGTAATCAAAGAAGCTGTGTCATAATTACTCTACCAATGCTAAGCTATTTAACATTCACCTGAAAACAAAGTAACACAAAAATTAATGGAAGATGGATTTGATTAAATAATTAATGAGGGCATAAGATGTAAAGAGACTACAAAAATAAATTATTATTGATGAGATACAAATTATAACCATGAAGCTTGCCATGCAATAGGACACAAACATTTATAATTTGAAATTACCGGGCATATCAAGGTCACTTTCTATATTAGTAAGCTCATCTCCACCTCCTACAACAAAGCCTTCAGGAATGTCCTCGTTAGTATCTATCTCAATATTATCATTTTCATCTGTAAGAACATGTAGCAAGAATGTTAGTATATCACTTATATCTTATACCCTTTGTCCTCAACTCTAAAGAAGAAAAACTAATATTTAAATGACAGTTGCTCAAACTGAAGTATGACAAAGATAAGCAACTTAAGAACTCGGTTTAAGTCACTTTTCCACTGTTGGATTAATAGTTATATTTTACATTCTTATGTCAAAGCTGAATTATCACATCAAAGTAAATGCAGAAGTTTTGACAATTTGCCACCCATTGTCTCCGAATCACTGAGCTCATTAAGTCCTTATGTTTTACTGTAGAATCTACTATTTCTAATATAATAATTTCTAATTTCTAATATAATAACATGAAAATAAGGTTGATTTAGTAAAAAAACATTCAAAGATGCATTTCGTTTTTATCATTTATTAGATATAAAATGCATAATGTGTTTAAGCACATCCTTGTTTGATTTTTGTCTTTACAATTAGCCACCAAGATTGTTAATAATAGTTAACATTTAACAGACTTCCCATCTACTGTATAAACCAGTTAGAAGAAAACACCAAAGTGTGTGGGGGGGAAATGGAAAGTGCCTTCCCTGGCTAGTTGGAAACAGTAGATACAAAAATTGCTGTTGGGAGCAGCAGCTAAAGAATTACATATTATCTAAGCTTGTTGAGAGCTCTTTTCTGATCAACTGAGCCCAGCAGAGCTATTGCGCTCTTTTCCTGAAGGTGAACAACTTCACTTCATGGTACTCAAAACTTCTCCAAATAATTCTGTAGCTTATCAAATGAATTAGCAAATACTTTCAAGTGGTAAAAAGGTAGCAAACACTTGTCTGAATTACCAGAGACTTAATGATTTCAGGAGAGCTAGTTATACTTGGTTGTTGTCAATCAGCCACCACTGATTATTACTAATGACAATTAATTTATAGCCAAGGTACAAAATTCAGCATTCAATCTTTTATTCCAAAAAAAACCACCACCACCATGACCAACATACTCCCAAACTACATTAGTGGTTCTCATTCTGGTGTGTGTGTGTGTGTGTCACATATCAGATATCCTACATATCAGATATTTACACTATGATTCGTAAAGTAGCAAAATTAGTTATGAAGTAGCAATGAAAATAATTAAAATGACTGGGGGTCACCACAACATGAGGAACTGGATTAAAGGGTCACAGCATTAGGAAGGGTGAGAACCGCTGGTCTACAGTGTTCTGCTATGTAACTTGCGAAACACTGTGGTAGATGCTGAGGAGATACGTTTTTTAAAGACATTGAAGTGATTATAATAGCATGTAGGATCCGAGTTATGGGGTAAAAAAGAAGGGGAAGAGCAATTCCAAAGATAAAAAGATTACTCTTTGCCAGTGACATCAGGATTTCTTTCTTGGAAGTAGGAACTTGGAAGGTAAGTCAGCTGAAGGAGGGCATTACGTAAAGGCAGGAAAGCAGGAAGAGTAGGTTCTGTTCTGTTCAGAGAACACTGCCTAGTCCAGTTTGCTTGGGCATACTTAAAGAGAAACAGCAGAAGGTAAAGCTTGAAGGGCAGAACTGGAGTGAGCCAGAGGGCAGCATGGGCAGTTGGTGTAAACGAAGAGACTTTGGTGCTCAACGTGATCAAGGTGCTTCACAACATTATGTAGTTTTCAGCCAAAATATCTGATTGGGATTGTGAAGTGTGTGTAGTTCATAAGCAGCAGTAGCAGTACTTTAGGCCCTTTACATATTACACAGCTTTACACTTTCCTATCCTTACGTGAAACCACAGTAAGCACTGAAGGGACTGTGCTATGCAGACAACAGCATCATTCCTGCCAAACTGCTGACCTGGCTGTTGCACTAGAGAACAGAAAAGCTGAGACTTATGACCTGAGGAGGCAGGATGGAGAGCCTAACTTAAAAGAGCTATAACAAGATTTGAAGCTGACTGGATACTGGGTATAGAGGTGAGGCAAGCACGTCAATCAACCTTAAGCAATGGTTTGCTGTGCAAGTGGTGAAGAGCAGAAATGTGAATGAATATGAGTAGTTGTACGTTTCCAAGACCTGTGGCGTCTTAAACAAGTGTCATATGTGTTCTTTCAAAAACCAAAAACCCTCCAGTTACTACTACCATTCACCAATAATCTAGATGGATATTCAGCATTGCTAGACTTATATAAAATGATTACTGTTTGGTAACACAAAAATAAAAATTAAACTTCTATCAGCTCATCCCATGAATGAGATTTTACTTGCTGGTCACTAACCAGTTTTGAAATGAACATTAAATTCTTTACAGAAGTTAATATAGCATATTTCCCAGCATGTAGAAATACTTTTAATGCATTATAACAGAACTCAAGTACATGTTTATGTGTGTGTACACATATGCATTTAAATATTGAAAGACACTACATCTATATCTATGTATCTACACACACATCAGTCAATATAGTCTTCATGGCTAATCATGGAAAATTTAGTAGGCAAGCAGAACCAAAAGTAGAGAGAGAGCCAGTACATAAGTGATAGAGATGGGTGTGGTCTGTATTCTGTGTTACATGTACCAAGAAATGAGACACCAGCCACACAAAACAACGTGAAGATATGTGCTGACTGAAACTGCCCAGCCCTGACAGTGTGCACCACTATAGCACAGCAATAGAGCCAATTGGTATACTCTTTTTTTTTTTTTTTAAAGTGGGTGAATGGAAACTACAATATCTGTTGATAAAAGAATGACCTACAATGCCAAGCAAAGAATCCTAGGCTGTCAAATATGTTGGGAAAAATAAAAGATTCAAAAAGAAGTTTTTAACTTACCCCTTAAAAAAAGACATTCTCAACCAAAATCTCCATAAAATTCAGAACTTTCAAAGTTCTACAGAGACAGAACAAAATATAGCAAAAGCAATACAAGTATTATAGTGCTAATAGAAGATGAAAATAAAAATCATTGAAAATCTTTAATATTTTATTTTGGCCTAGTGCATTTAGTGATTCATATTATCCCAAGTTACAATGGGAACTGGACTCCTATAAATCCATGTGAACTTTGGATATGCTATGTAAGGGTCAGCAAACTACCCGTCAGGGGCAGAATTCATCCTGCTTTTGAGGGGCAGATAAAGCTATGCCCATTCATTCAAATATAATTCAAGGCTGCTTTCAGACTACAAAGGCCTTTAACAAATTTATTTTTTTATATGTGTGTGTCTATGTGTGTTAGTAACAATGGCTGAACCTAGGGTCTGGTTTGTGGTAGGCAAATACTCTACCACTGAACTCTATCTGAAGACCTCAACCTGGGTTGTATCACAAAGACAGCACCAACGGAGTAGTCAGAGACTATACCCTATGCCGTTAACTACGTAACTACAACCTTATTCGCAGCCTCCATGGCACTGCCATTTTATAACAGTAAGCCTTTGTTACAAGAAATCATTTAAAAATCAAAGCAATAACTTAGCTTCCTACAGAAACACTTACTACTGAACTGGGGACGGCTTTCTTTTGTTTCAGCATTCTAAGGTTTTTTTTTTTTCTTTTTTTTATTCAAGTCTTTATTTGCCTAATATTTAGGATAATAATAATAGTCAAAGATAAACTAAGGACAAGTATCTGACATATTTTATTAGATAACTAGGCTATGACTTTCTGAAATAAAAAGTTCATAGGCCTTTTGAATATACTCCTAGCAAAAGTGCAGTTTCAAATTATGGATGACCAAACTGAAAGGTAAAATTAAAATTCCCTGTTTATATGGTCCTTGTCTCAACATTAATCTTAGAGTAATCTTCAAGTTCTAAAGATGACCCTCTCAGAGTAAGGACAGTAGAAATGACCTAAAGGAAACTGATACAGAACACTGACAATCCTTACTGGGCTATAAGAGTCTCATATGGCCTAGACCTGATGTTCTTAGCTTTACTTTTCAGTGCTGGGTTAGAAGTATATACCATCGGACCTAACTAAATCTACTTCGAAATATTTAAATTTCATTTTATGTGTGTGCAGGGAGGGGGGATGACTGTACCATAGCCCACATGTGGAGGTCACAGGACAAAGTATAGAAATTGATTCTTTCCTAATGCCATGTACGTTTCAAGGACTGAATTTAGGGCAGCAAGCAAGGTGGAAAGTGCTTTGAGCAGCTGAGCCATCTCACCAAGCACAAAAATATCACTTAAAAGGTCTCATTCAAGAAGAAATTCCTGGAGCTGATGGTGACACTTAGTTGCAAAATGCACACTTAGCATGCACAAGGCCTTGGGATCAATCTCCAGCATATTCCATGCAAAGCTTCCACTGAAAAAGCTCACCACTAGCAAGTCCTACAGTCTAGATGGGAAGGAGGCGACTGCACTTCACCTATTCTTCCAACAGTGAGGCATCAAGGGATATCAAACCAAATTCTGTTCAAAGTTTTTGCTAAAAGCGTCACCTCCTTCCTCCTCTCTCTTTCTCCTTTTCTGTTTGCTTCTCCTTCTAGATTTTGTGACAAGGTCTTGCTGTACAGCCAAGGCCAGCCTCAAGCTTGAAATCACCTCTGCCTCAGCACACTAAGTGCCAGAATTACAGGTTTGTGTCCCCATGTCCAAGCCAAAGAATAGTGCTTGCATTAAAAATTAAGGTAAAACACTGGCTTTGAAATACTAACAGTTCTCTTCTGATTTAGTATACTTCCTTTAGCTTAAAAAAAGTATCAAAAGGCTACAAAGTTTATGGTTTTGATGTAACATTTTAAAGAAAGAATGAAAAGTTCTAAAAGGTCCACTGAAGACTTCTGGGTTCTCTGTAGAATGTGTTACAAGATTCTTTAGCTCACCTCCAGATGCCTTTGACCTTTCTTTCAACTTTTCTGCAGCCATTTCACCATAGCTGGGAAGTTCTGACATCTTCACTCCGCATCGAGCTTCTGCTATTAGCTGACGAGCCCTCTCTCTCAGCTGCCGACGTCTCTCTTCATCTTGCTGCTAAGATATATTGAACAGTTGCCAGCTCAGTAATTGACAGAAATGCAATTTCATTTTCAATCTGATCATCGTGATAGGAGCTGGTTACAGCATGGTGCTTGGCCCACATTATAAACAGAATACTCTGCATCAGCTGGATGTCACACCATTTTTAAAAGACACCTTAGCACCAGTTCTTTAAAACATTTACAAATCTCGTAGTAAAATGTCCATCGCAAATTTAAATTAAAAAATGTTTGGCAATACATGCTATTAAAGAAATACAGACTTAGAGAAGGAAGTCATAATCAGAATAGAATTTTAACTCATAATGATTTTTTTCAGGAATAATATTTAACTTTCCATTTTCTAAAAAAGGTACCGAGCACTATCTAAAAGACACTTTAATACTATAAAATACAGCACTACATGATGTTGGTCAAATATAGGAAAGATAATTTTTCTACAGAGTGAATACAGTAGATCAGTTAACAGTTCTAACTCAAAAACTGCCAACTGCAACATAACGGTGACATGAAGGTCCTTCTCACTACATCTCCTCCTAGGTCCACAATACAGAACAGAACCAAGAGTGAGTCCTAGTAAACTTAAAATTACTAAAATGTACAACAAATATGTAGGTAGCTGCTGACTATTTAAAAGGTGTTTTTAAGAACTGTAAGCAGGGACTCAAGAGATGGCTCAGCGGTTAAGAGAAAATCCTACGCTACTATGAGAACCTGAGATCTGATTCCATCACTCATGTAACAAGCTAGGTATGATCTCCCCATAAAACTGTAACCCCAGTGCTGTGTGGGTACCTAGACAGGAGGATTGTTGGGGCTTACTAGGTCCAGCTTCTAAGGTGGAGAGTGACAGAACAAGACACCTGATGCCATCCCTGGCCTCTGTGTGCACATACAAGACATATTCATTCACTGTTTGTGCAAACACAAATACACACACACAGATAGAAAGATAAGCCCAATTCAATGGGAAATTTCTTTGTAAACTTGAAAGTTTATAAAAGAAGGTAAAACCTACCATAATCTGGCTCTAGTATCTTTGTAGGGCTCTCTAACATTTCCTAACCTCCATTTCCTAACATCTGTCTGTTTCAAGTTGCTTATATATGTATATATACCATATACACTTGTGGTTTGAAGATACTGTTTTTTTCTTCTGGACCATGGTTCTTTCATATTATTTAACTTGTATTCATTCTTCAAGAGCTTGTATCAATCCATTAAGCTTCCTCTGACATCCCATTCCTTTCACTGGTGGAATGAAGTACCCCTTCCTCTGTCACTGCAATATCCTGTACATGTGAGTGATCATTAGTATTCCTGTCACCTTAATAGAATCTAGAACCCCCTGAGTGAGGACTGTCTGAGCCTTCCCATGAGAGACTGAGTGCATTAGTTGAGGTTAGAAGAGGACTGATTATGAATGGTACCATTCATCCCCTGGCTAGGTCCTGGCCTACGGGAGTGAAGAAAAGGAACTGAGCAGCATGCATGCATTCATTGCTCTCTTTGCCTTAAGGCTGGATGTGGTGATATACTGTGTATCAAATAAAGATTGCCTGAAGATCAGAGAACAGAGCCAGCCAGTTAGCCGTAGAGGTCAGGCAGTGGTGATATACACCTTTAATCTTAGCACCCGGGAGGCCTGTGAGTTCTTGAATCTATGTGAGTTCAAGGCCACACTGGGTCACCGGAGATTAATCCAGTCTGGAGGAGAAACAGAGTCAGGCAATGGTGGTAGACCTTTAATCCCAGCACTTGGGAATCCATGCCTCTGCTCCCAGTATTTGGGAGGCACAAACGTCTTTAATCCCAGCACTAGTAGGATTGAGACAGGAAGTGATATGGGTGGGCAAAGAAAGGAATAGAAGATGGGAGGAGACAGAGCTTGTTTGCTTCCTCTATTTAGTCTGAGGATTCAGTAGTGGTGAGAAGTGGCTGTGCCTTACTTGTTCCTCTGTCTCTCTGACTTTTCAGGTTTACCCCATCTAGGGTTCATACAACAACTGTAGGCTCCTGTTGCCTGGATTTTCCCATCATGATGAACTATACTTGAACAGTGAACTAAAATAAATTCTTTCTCCCTTAAGTTGCTTTTGTCAGAGTATTTTATGTAGCAACAGAAAGCAAAACAAGCCCTAAAACACACATGTAAATATTTTTTAAAGTAATACTTCATTATAACTTTGGAACTATTTTTGACCGGGGGTGGGAGTGGGTGGGGGGGCAAACCAAAGGCATCATGGCTTTTATATCCCACCTGCAGAATGAGTGGAATCTGGAACTGGCAGAGATTGATTAATGTTGTCTGGTTATGGTAATGGTTACATGAGAATAGGCGGTAAGAACAACAGAGCCATAAAGACAAGAAAGCCTCCTGAGGGAAAAATACAGCAGCAGGAAAGGTGGTTTGGTGTGCTGGCTTTTTATGTGGTTTGTTTTTGTAGACTTTTTTTTTTTTTAAGTTTAGGGGAATGAAAGATTAATGTAGCAACAGGGTGTAATATAGATTAACACAGAGGAGCCAAGAAGACCTGACTTAGCCAATGAAGTTATATAGAACATCCAGGAAGAGGAAATGTTAAAAGGAACAGAAGAGAAGCACAAGAAACATAACTGAGACAGAATTGATTTCTGTACCAATTTTTGGTTAGAGACGTGGGTTCAAAAGTTTAAAATTGAATGTGTACTACAAATATAAACTTTTAATAAAACCAGAAAGCTAAACAAAACTATAAGAAGCCAATGTCTGAGGTAAGACAGAGTAGGTTTGAAGGGGTGATAGGACAACAGAGTTTCAGCAGCGAGTCTGATGCTATGGTGTGATGAAAACCACAGTTACAATGTTGATGACTGAACACAAAGAAGCCTGAAGAAAAATAAGGATGCCACAGACCAAGACTAAAGGATATCTATGCTTAGATAAGGGGGTGAGGAAGAAGAAAAAAGGAACAGCAACGGATCATGAACATCAAAGTAGAAGAGGCTGTGAAGAAAAAATACAGCGGGGTGTAGCGTGCTTGTCTTCAAACCCAGCAGTCCAGAGGCAGAGGCAGGAGGATTTCTGTGAGTTCAAGATCCTGATCTACTTAGAGTTCCAGGACAGCCAGGGCTATATAGAGAGGCCCTGTCTCAAAAACAAACAAACAAACAAACAAACAAACAAACAAACAAACAAACAGAAATAACCTATTACAGTGAATGTTGGAAGTCAGAAAATTTAAAAGTTGGTCAGGCTTGGTGGGCTAGACAGAGACCAGACAGGTGGAGCTTAAATCTGGGTACTCCTTTAAAAATATTTTTTGAGGTAGCTAAAAATAAAGAGATTTTGGTAGCATTAAATTAATAACAGTAATAGGTATGCCAGGAAGGCGTAAGGTCACAACTCTGAAGTTCTGGGTAGGCAAACTAATACATTTCCCCAATTATCAAAAAAAAAAAAAAAAAAAAAAAGACTGACCACAATGAACTGAATCAATAAAGTTATACATGAATGAATAACTCACAAAATGAGTGAGCACAATAAAAAGACATACGGAGAGACCATATATAAATAAGAAATTAGAGATTTTTAGTCCAGAGGTTGGTCTTATTGTCATTAACTCTGGGTCAAGCACACATCATGTGTGTATGATGATTATATACACATTACTCATAACATTCTATCATAAATGTTTAAGTGAACCCACTGGCTTCTGTAATTTCCATTTCATCCATAAACACAGGGGACAGAGAAAGAGAATAAACGCAAGAAAGCAGCCCCTAAACCAATCTGCAAAAATACAGAATTATTCATTCTCTTGGACACATCAAGGGAGAGACTGTTCATGATTCAGAGAAATGTGATCCCAGTGTTTACACACAAAAGGGTAACAAGGACTAACAATAACCTCAGGAACATTTTGACAAGTTTGTGTGTACACATGCACATATACATGTGTGCGTGCGCGCGCGCGCACACACACACACACACACACACACACACACACACACTGAGACTTGAGAATATACAAAATCGTTACAGTGGAGACTTCTGGGCTCAGTGTGTGAAATGTAGCTACTTGACGCTTACAGTTACAGTTAAAAGCACTTGGGAGGCAGAGGCAGGAGGATTTTGAGTTTAAGGTGACCCTGGGTTATATAGCAAGACTTAGATTCAAAAGTGGTCTTTTTATTTTAATTTCTATAATGCGAACAAACTACTTTTGTAATAAGTGTTATTTTAACAGAAGAACTGTAGAAGGGAGGGAGGGAGATGGGAACTTCTTGGGGTAGAACACTGAAAAAGCCAAAGGGAGGGCTAACATTCAAGAGAAACTTTCTTAGCCTTGGAAAAAAGCTCACTTGTAAGCAGAGGAATCTATAACATGCATGGTAAGAATGAAAACATAAATATACAAAACATTTCACTCGTTATCAGTCTTCTTGAACTCTGAATACAGACTGTGAATAAATGAAGATAAGGCTTGATGACATTTTAATGATAATTACTGATATTTTCTAAGCTTCCATGTGCTTAAATGCTTTAAATTCATTATTTCATTTAATTCTTACACACCGCCCCTTTTAACTAATAATTCAAGTTTCAATGTCACACAACTAAAACATCCAATAGTTCAATCCATGTCTGTCTGACTTCACAGCCTTTAAATGTCAAGTTAAAAACAGATGTGGTGGTACACATCTATAATCTCAGAATTTGGAGATGGGGGCAAGAGAATCAGGAATTCAAGAGTAGCCTTAGTTAATGTAAATTCTAGGCTAGCCTGGGCTATATGATAACTGGTCTAAAAATCACACCAACCAATACACAGAGTCAAGAGGCAGGTTCTGGCTCAGTGAGTGCAGACAATTGAGTTGGATCCTTGGAACCACAGGGAAGAAAGAATGTTGCCCTTCTGCCTAGTAATTCTTACCTCCATGAGCATGCCACGGCATGTGCACGAACCCCCAATCCCAACCCAAAAAAGAAAAGCAATATTAGAAAAAGAAAACCAAAAGAAACCCCAAAAGATCAAATAACATGACCAGCTAAGAAAGCTGAGTCTTTACTAACCCTGTATCCTTCAAGCTCAAGGAGTGGGAACATTAATAAAAACCTGATTTAATATGCCGTAGGCAACAAGATTTAAGTCAATTTCATTACATGAATAATAACTTCTTACAGAGCGAGGATATGATGATTTAGACTAAGATGAATTAGTCTTTGGTCATTTTAACTGAGTTAAAATAAGAGATTCTACCTTCCCAAGTACAAAATGGGAAGCTACTTTTATTCTCGTAAGTCACAACTTCCCAAATGTTACTGAGAGCTCACTGAGAGTGTGACTTTAAGTAGGCAATCATAATAAAAAAAAAAAAAAACAACTCTAAACGCTAATCACCACACTTTATCAATTTCCATGTAAATTGTTGTTTGTATGTATTTACCCATCATTGTTCTCTACACAATAGAAAAATGCAAATGAACAAATCAGAATGCAGCCCTAGTGGGACTTTCTGTTTATAACCATTAGCCCAGAGGTGTGCTGTAATTCAATTCTCAAGTAGCAAGATTTAGCCTCATTAACAGCCTGCAAGGGCAGGTTACAACTCATAAAACCCTACAGTAAACAAAGTTTATAGACACAGCACAAAATCTTGAGCCTGATTGACAGAATTCTAGTTCCCTATCAGATTGCCTTAATTTACTTTTCTGCTAATGTCCTTATACCACAGAGACAATTTTGCTTGGGCCCACAGCTCTCTGGTGGGATGGCATATCTGTATTGTTTGTTTTCTCACCCGTAGAACCAACTGAGAAAATAAAAGATAATTGTTAAAAGTCATGGGAATGTAGCTCATTGGTAGAGCATTTGCCTGTGAAAAGCTCTAGATTCAATTCCTAGCACCATGGCTCCCCATCCCCACAAAAGGTCATGCAATTGTATCCATCGATTGCACAAACAATATTACTCTAATTGATAGTCCTAAATCTTCAGTTTGTTCGTGTGACGAGAGACTCATTCTAAGTAAAACTATTTTATTTGTTATGTGGGTTCCACTAAAAGTCAGGTTATGGGACTTGGCGCTACAGCTGAGTTATTGAATGTTTGCTTCACATGCACACACGAGACCATGTTCAGTTCCCAGCAACACACAGTCACTTTGTTTGGCAATATTTAAACAATAGATGGCAACAAAATCTGCGAATTTTTATCATATTTATTACAAGTGGCTATACTGTTCATGTCCAAAGACAACATGTCCAGAGAGCAGGGCCGGTAATTACCTTATTAATTTAGTACAGGGTTCAGTCCAAACTGTTCAAACATGTTGGTAATATTTCTGATGTTTTACCTAAATCTAAGCATAGAAATGTGTTTTTATTTTCTTTTTTGATCATTCTACACACGAAATAAGACAGGGACTGACCTGCTGTCATAAGTAAACCATTAGTTTACTTGTGAAAAGGTCTTTTCTCTGAGGCGCGAGGGAAAGGCAAGTTAGAGGGCCGCCATCATTAGAGAGAGGCTGGGCACACGGCCAACCTATCTACCATTTACTTCTCGCCACATAAACCTAAGTAAACTGAAGTGGTTAGTTACCACTGTCTCTAAGGCATATACCTTTTCCTATAGAGTTAGAGTGACTTAGGAGGTTTATCTGGACTTTCTAAAATGAACGTACTATAGGCAGAGTCTGATGGCAGCTTATTTTGGGAGGTCTCCCTTCCCATGAGTATTGTTACCATAAACTTTTGAGGAAATGCTACGGTGTTTTCGTACACTATGTTTTGTCTCTGCTTTTACCAGTGCTGTGTGATAGCTACCAGCATCTTGACTGATAGAAACGGAATCTCACTTAAATACGCTGCTTACTATCATACACATTACAACTGCCACAGAAAAAATAAATTTAGCGTCACCTTGAAATCTCAAAGAAATGATCTACACAATTTATGCTTCTAGAATTTTTTCAGAGACTCCATTATTATTGTGATATTAGAACTTTTTGTTCTTTACAATCAGTTCAAGTTCCCCTTTGTGGTGCCCAGGAAGTCAGGTAATGCTAATTGATTTATTTATATTCATTTAAAACCTGGGTCCTAATGTTGAATTAGAAACCCCTAGGAGAGAGGTAAGGCCAGCGAGACACCAGACAGAAAATAGCACACAGAAGCTGGGTCAGAGCTAATAACTTTGGACCCTAACTAGACAATACTGAGCCTTTCCCGCACGTCCTGAGGCTGCAGTTAGCCGTTCTCCTTATCATGCTGAAATGGTCTATGATCTGCTACAGAGAGAAGCACTGGTAAAACTTGACGAGTTACGGACAAACTCTTCTAGAATAAGTAATGTAATTCCTTGTTTCCTTTCCATAAAAATGTATTGGTATGCAATTTTTATATTTCACAGTTCACCGACATCTAGGCAAGCTTTCTTCCACTGCTTCAATGGCGCTACTTTTAATTTTATCCTCCTTAGCTGTCGTAATTAAAGTGATCAGCGGTGGCACCCCAGCAGCTCTGACATAACTACAACCCCCTAGCAGACTCGGTTTTTAAAGGGAAGGAGAAAAAGACTAGTTTCATTTCACAGAGAACAAGAAAATCAAGCTTCCCCACCCCTCAACTTTATTCAATTCTTCTTTCAGCCGCCTTGGGATCTTAAGAATCAAATAAAAATGGCTGCTATGGGGGGTCCTTTTTATTCTTGCCGCAAATGTCACAGAGTGACATTACTTTAGGCCAAAAATGTGCCATGGATTTGCGAAGGTGAATTAGAACATGAGAAACTGTCAGTGTAGCTTCTGAGGTCATTACCCACCCAAGGGTGTCTTTACAACAGAAAATAGTTTCATTCAGTCACTTGGAATATATACATTGAGAAGTCCTTCTGCTTAAGAAACATGCATTTATTATATTTTCACAAAATAAGCTTTAAAAAACATTATCAGGCAGTATTTATATCCTTAGCCTGTAAAAATTTTTACAACTGAACAATTCCCCCTACCCCACTGATGAAACTCAAAGTTTGAATTTCTTTCTTGTGTTGGCTTTAGTGTTTCATACAGTTTTAGTAATTGGACTTTAATTAAACTAAATAATTTTTGATATAAAAGTTTTATTTAGTGTTTCTCAAATGGTCCTTAGAATTCTCCAGTTTATAATAAACTAAGAAGAAGAACCTGATTGTCAACAGACAGGAAGCTAAGCTCTCTTATTAGCACCAAGTA